>PVLA01009428.1:0-75447 GCA_004027455.1 Hydrochoerus hydrochaeris | reverse complement strand
GCTACATGGCCTGGCAACGTCACAGCAATGACTCCCCTCTCCTGGTACCAACTTCTGTGTTGGTTTTTTTTCTCTTGTTGCTGAGACAAAATACCCAACACCCAAAATTGAGGGACGGTTTATCTAACTCATGGTTTGTGGAGGTTTCAGTCCATACGCAGCTGGCTCTGAGGCAGGGTGGCGTGGCTGAGGGGCAACATTCACGGCAGTGGAAGACAGCAAAAGCAACAAGAGAAAAGGGGAGAAGTAAGCCGCTCTTCCTTGCGCACGCAGGCTACCCACCCTCACTCAGCATTAAACAATGAACCAATCACAGACTCTAGGTTCAGCCACCTGTGAAGAGCCCTCCCCACCATGACCACATGAGGCTTAGGGCGACATCCAGATACAAGCCATAGCACCTGGGATCTAGGCTGCTTCTGGAGCTGAGCTACTGTGAATCAAACTGCTATCAAGTATACATATGTACCTCTACAGAATAACGTCCTTAATTCTTCTGGGAAGATGCCCAGGAGATGTATTACTGGGTCACATGGAGTTTCCAGTTTTAGTTTTTTAGGGACTCTCTATACTGGGTCTCTTGCACTTGCATAGTGGTTGCAGTACTTTACATTCTCACCCACACTGTAGGTTTCCTTTCCCCCCATGTCCTCACCAAGAATCACTGTGCTTTGAGTTCTTGATGATGGCCACTCTGAGCAGGTTAAGGAGGAATCTCAGAGTTGTTTGATTCGCATTTCCCTCATGGCTAAAGGTGATGGACATTTTCCCAGGCACCTACTGGCCATTTATACTTCTTTTGATACATATCTATTCAGTTCATTTACCCATCTGTGTGTGTGTGTGTGTGTGTGTGTTTGAGACAGGCTTTCACAATGCAGTTCAGACTGGTCCTGAACTCACTTTGTAGCCCAGGCTGGTCTCAAACTTTCAGCAATCCTCCTGCCTCAGCCTGCTGAGTGCTAGGATCACAGCTGTACACCACCATGCCTGGCCCATTTGCCCATTTTTTAATTGGGTCATTTGTTTTTCAGGGTAAATTTTTTTAGTTTTTTTTTTTTTTGTACCAGGGATCAAATTCACGCCAGGCAGGCACTTATGCTACTGAGCTAAATCCACTGAACTAAATTCCTGGCCCTTGAATTCTTTATATATTCCAGATTTTAGTCCTCTAGCAGTAGCTTGCAGCATTTTCCCATTCTGTAGGCTGTCTTTTCATTCTATTTCCTTTGCTGTGCACAAGCCTTTTAATTTGATGAAATTTCATTTGTAGATTCTTGATATTACTTAGTGTGCTATTGGAATTCTAGTAAGAAAATATTTGCTTGTGCCTGTGGCTTCAAATTTTCCCCCTATGTTATCTGTCAGCAGTTTCAGAGTTTCTGTTTTTATATCTAGGTATATGACCCAGTTTGATTTTATTTTAATGCAGAATGAGAGATGGGGATCTAGTTTCAATCTTTTGCATGTGGATAACTAGTGTTCCTAGCACCATTTTTTGTTTTGAGATAAGTTCTTGCTATGTAATTTTGGCTAGTCTTGAACTCCCTACATAACCAGGCTGGCCTAGAATTCATGGTCATCCTCCTGTCTCAGCCTCCTAAGTACTGGGATTTCAAGCATGCTCTATCATGCCTGGCTTTAGCAACATTTGCTAAAGAAGAGGCTGTTTTTGCCGGGCGTGGTGGCTCATGCCTGTAATCCCAGCACTCAGGAGGCTGAGGCAGGAGAATCGTTATGAGTTTGAGACCAGCCTGGGCTACAAAGTGAGCTCAAGGCCAGCCTGAACTGCATAGCGAGACCCTGTCTCAAAAAGACAAAAAAAAAAAAAAAAAAAAGAGGCTGTCTTTTCTCCAGTGTGTTTTTGGCCCTTGTGTCAAACATCAGTTAAATGTAGGTGTGTGAGGTTGTTTCTGTGTCTTCTGTTCTATCCCATGTGTCTATATCTCTCTATAGACAGGGCCATACTGTTTTTGTTATGATAGCTTTGTAGTAGAATTTTAAACCTGGCAGTGTGATTCCTCCTGCTTTGATTTTTTTTGCTCAAGATTGCTTTGGTTATTTTAGATCTCTTCTGGTTTTATATGAATTTTAGAATTGTTCTTTCTAGTTATGTGAAGAATGTTGTTTATATTTTAACAGGGATTGCATAAACCTACCGAATGTTTTTGGTAATGTGGCCATTTTAGCAATGTTAATTTCGCTGTTCCATTCTCTGAGTTCACTGAAGAGAAAGATTTGCACTGGTCCTGTTTGGACAGTTGGATACAGATGTCTTGTGCTCTGGGTGAATGATTCGGGGATGACAGTGCACAATACCACTGTTACCCACCCCCCATTGATGTGCTTTGAAATTTTATTGAAGTTTTTTCCCCCTTTTTTCTTTTTATCTTTGGACAAAATGGATTTGAAAAAATTTTTTTTTTTTGCTCATCCAAAACCAAGGGATGTGTTTCCCATTTTCTACTGTCTTCTTCAGTTTCTGTCTTCACAGATCTGTAATTTTCATCATAGACACCTTTCACCTCCTTGGTTAGGATGACTCCTAGAGTTTTTGGTGTTTTTTTCTTTAAACTATCCTGAATGAAGACTATTTCCTGGTTCCTTTCTTGGTGGATTCATTGTTGGTATGTAGAAACACTGTTTATGTGTTGGTTTTGTATCCTGCCACTTTGCTGAATTTGTTTATCAGAAGTCTTCTACCAGAGGTTTTTGGGAGGGTCTTCCATGTGAATAACTGTATTATCTGCAAAGAAGAATTGCTTGACTTCTTCCCATTCCTGTCCTTTTTATTCCTTTCTCTTGCCCACTTGCTCTCACTGAAGTTTGTAGTACATATGCATCGACTAGGGCTGTCAAGTACAGACACCCTCTCTTATTCCATTTAAGGAAAAGCTTTCAGTTTTCCCCACTTAGTATGACATTGGTTGTGGGCTTGTCATATATGCCTTGTACCAGTTAAAGGTAAAGTCCTCTTCACTTATTTTCATCAGGGTATTTTTATTTTTTAATCCTGAAAGGATGTTGGATTTTGTCAAAGGCTTTTTTTCTGCATCTCTGTAGATGATCGTGTAATTCTTATGCTTGGCTTTATTTACATAATGTATTATAGTTATTGATTTACTTGTGCTGAATCATCCTCTATCCTTGAGATGAAGTCAACTTGGTGGTCATGTATGTTCTGTTTACTGAGTTGTGGATTCTGTTTGTAAATACCTTAATGAGCATTTTTTGCATCTATGTTCATCAAGGGTACTGGCCTACAGTCTTCTTTTTTTATTGAGTCCAAATCCAATTTTGGTATCAGGGTAATGCTGCCGGCGGCATCACAAAACCTTGTAGCCTCAGATTCATGGTGATCCTCCTGTCTCAGCTTCCCAAGTGTTGGATTTGGAAGCCTTTCTTCCCTTTCAGTTACATGGAAGAGTACTGTCATTAGTTCTTTAAAGTTTGGGTGGGGGCCAGGGTTTTAGCTCAGCCTAGCTAAGCACTAGGTCCTGAGCTTAATTTCTGGTACCCACACACAAAAAATAAAAGTTTGGGTAAAATTCAATGGTAAATGCCAAGCTTTTCTTGGTTTGTATAATTTTAATTACTGTATGTTATGGCTGTGTCTAGATGTCCCCCCCACAAAGTCTCATGTGGTCCTAAGTGGGGCTTTTTAGAGGTGGTTGGGTCCAGAGTGTGTGATCTGGGATAAAGCTGGTGTGAATACTAAATTAGCCCACTGGCTGATTTGGTGTAGTTTGAGTGTGGATAATGGGAAGGCCCAGCCTGGGATAAAAGCATGTGACTTAGACAGAGTGTAAGAGACAGAAAGAGGGCTGCTGTCCTAATTTGTGTTTTTGATACTTCACCTCTTTGTTGCCTTCTGCCTGCCAAGAACTACTTCTCCTCTGGGATGCCCCTCTGCCATGCCACCCTGACCTGGAGCCAGCAGACTAGGAATTGAGACCTCTACAAACTGTGAACTACAATAAACCTCTCCTCCTTTAACTCTGGGTATCAGGTATTTTGTCTCAGCAATGAGGAAAGTAACTAAGACACTGCATTTATTTATATATATATTTATTATTTTTTAAAATTATATCAATTACTTGCTTTGAATGATTCTGGATTTTCGTACCTTTCTGATTCAATTTTGGTAAATCATATGTGTCTAGAAACTTATCTATTTCTCCTAGATTCTTCAGCTTATTAGAACATAAGTTTTCAAGATTGTTTCTAAATTTTGCTTTATTTTTGAGACAAGGCTTCTGCAGCTTCAAACCTTAGATCTTCCTGCCTCAACTTCTACTAGATAGGGTCATAGGCAGGCACCACTATGCCAGACTAACCAGTTTTAAATCCAATCACATTAGCAGTGTGCATTCTCTCACATTCATTATTGATTGAGCATTTTCACTTTTTACAATTTGTACTGAGATGTAATGAAAAATCAGAGGAATTCTATGCTTGAAAGATTCTAATACGTTAAAAACAAACAAACAAAACGTCCTAGATCCTCTTTGCTCAGGCCACTATGGCTTCAGGGCGCTAGCAGAGGCCCCGGGGAAGGGCAGGGAAGGCAGAGCAGGAAGCCGCCCTGAGCACCCACAGCCGCATTTCCCAAGGGAAGTGCTGCCTTCCGAGGAGCTGCAGTTTGTTGTCTCAGTGGAAATCACTGTCCCTGTGGCCCTGCTGGAGGTGGAGCCTGAAACAGGGATTACGTCATTAGGGACAGTGGTCATTCCGGGTGAGCCCAGCTCCTCTAGCTTCCTCTTTCACACTCACCTCTGGTCAAATTTTCTTTTTTTTTTCTTGTGGTACCAGGGATCGAACTCATGACCTCACGCTTGCCAGGCAGGCGCTTATGCCACTGAGCTAAATCCCCAGCCCTGGCCACGTTCCTTACTGCAATACAGGACAACATCCATGCCAGGTGCAGCCTCTGTGCTTGTACTTCCTAGCCTTTAAAACTTTGGGCCTAAATAAACTTCTTTTTGAAAAATAAATTACCCAGTTTCACATACTTTTTTTTTTTCCCACCTACTCTCTTGAAGCAACAGAAAACAGATTGAGACACAGGGTCTAAAGACCTTGCCACCACTGACTGCAGCGCTGAGCTGTCCGCTGCCCTCAGGGCTCACACTGGTCCAGGAGGCTGAAGGAGTGCCCTGGGCTTTTGTTTCACCTGGCTGCTCAGCCTGGGAGCGAGCACTTCCCGCCCTGGCAGTCAGAAGTCCCCATGAGACAAACACAGCCTTATTGCTCTCTTACCTTGGTGCTGGTTTCTCCGTCAGGTTGCAGACTCTGGCACCTGGGGAAAAGAAAAAAAGTAAATGATTAAACAGAGCCCTGAGGGCGGGCCTGGGAGCCCGGCAAGTCTGGACAGGGCTGAGCAATCTGCGGGGAGCTCTCCCCAGGACCCTGATCCACGAGTAAGCTGGGCTGGCTGCAGAGAGCCTGGCAGTGCTTGCTAACGGGGTGGGGGGGTGCGGGGGGGCTTTTCCTTCTCACACAGCCTGCTGATGCCTCTACACTGGCAGGAGCCTTGGTGTTCTTTCCACCCTGGCCCAAGACCTTGTAGACAATTCACTGGTGTCCGTTAATATAGCTGGATTAATTGGATATTTATTTATTTGGCAGGTACTCATGGAGCACCTACTGCATGCCAGGGGCTGTCATAGCGCTAGAGAAACAGCAGTGAACAAAACTGCCTGCCCTCGCACAGTCTGGGCTCTATTGGGAGGTACCAACAACTAACCCTGGAGACACACAGCACAGACAGTAGTCAGCTTGGGTGAGTGGGGGGAAGGGGAGGGTCAGGAAGGAGTGCAGAAGCTATTTTTTGTTTTGATTTGTTTTATGGTTTTGAGACAGGGTCTTGCTGTGTAGTGTAGGCCTTGAATGCATGGTAATCTTCCTGCCTCAGCCTCCCGAATGATGGAACTGCAGGCATGTGATACCATACCCAGCCTTCTTAAAATTTTAAAACAAAAAAAAATTGTTTTTTTGATTTTCAAAATTCTAAATAGTGAGTCCAAGGAAGACAAGAGATTTAAAAATGTAAGCTGTGAAGTGAGCCCAAGGACAGTGTATGGAGGAGCTGTGATGTGGTCAGATTCTAGAAAGAACCAACAGGGTTTTTTTCTTTTTTTTAATCAGTATCGGGATCGAACTCACGACCGCATGCTTGTAAGGCAGGTGCTTATGCTGCTGAGCTAAATCCCCAGCCTTCAACAGGGTTTTCTGATGGATTAGAGGAAATAGTGGTGTGAAGGAGGACTCCGGGATTTTGGCCTGGGCACCTGGGAGGACGGGGCTGCCGTTTTCCGAATGCCCAGGTCTGCAGAGGGAGCTGAGGGACCCAGCCTGGGGCACCGTAACTGAGCCACCTTGTAGGCATGCAGCTGGGTCCGTGAGTGCAGAACTGATCTGCAGGGCCAGCGGGGACGTCTCCCAGGCCATTGCATGCAGGAAGTTGTCACTGGCAGCGTGGATGTCCCCAGCTCAGCAGGGGAGTGGGAAGGACTTGCAAGTACAACAGCAGGGCACAGGGAGTGACCCAGAGGACAGAGAGCAAGTGGATTTGGCCTCCTGGAGTCCTCTGCTCCTGGTCGTAGCAGACTCAGAGGATGGCTGGGGCAGACACTTGCCTGGGGAAAGAAGCTGAGGCTGTGAGTGGGGCTGGGGTGGGGACGGGGCCACACAAAGGTGCCACACAGCAGTGCAGGGCCGGATGCAGAGGGGACAGGGATACTGAGACCAGTTGGCTCCAGTTTCCTCAAATGTGGAAGGCAGAGCGCGAAGCTGGCTCACCCGCGCCTGTCGGAGGCAGCTCCTATCACTGATGCCCAGCCAGGGCCTCCTGGTGGCCAAGCTTTATCTGTGTCTGGCCCCACAAGCCAGCTCTCTCTCTGCTGGTTCCTGGCTCCCCAGGATGCTATTCTCTTCTCACGGCCACAGGCAGCCTCAGCACAGACACTTGCAGTGTGGGGCGTCTGAGCAGTGTGACCTGACCCGAGCCCCTGCCCTGACAGGAAGTCGGAGGGAGCGGGGTGACGTGGTCCTGTCCTCAAGGAGCTGGCCTCTGATGAAGGAGACACACAGCCACCACGCGGACAGACAAGCAGATGGGTCAGTTCAGATGACTGCAAGAGCTACAAGACAACGCTGCGGAGAGCGGGGAGGGCCTGGGTCAGCTGGGCCGGGTGGTAAGGGGATGTGTCTGGGAGATGACACTGGGGCAGGCCTGGCCGCTGGTTCTCAAGCTGGCCCTGCGCCTCTGTTCCTAAGCTTTGCTGGGACTTCTGTGGCCTCTGCCTTCCAGGAATGAAGCCGGAGCCTGGGCCATCAAAGTAAAGAGCCAAAAGCAGACCTTTCTCTATACACTGCAAGATCTTTTCCCCTGCCCGGATTACAAAGGACTTGTATTTTTACTGAGGGAGATGTGGCAACATGGAAAACAGAAAGACCAGTCACAACTCTACCACTCAGAGATACCTGCAACTGTGGGTCCTTCCGGACATTTTCTATGCATATACACTGTATTTTTAAAAAGTGAGATCATGTGCATTGTGTTTTGTGACCTGATTTTTTTTTTTTTAATTGATACTGGGGATCGAACTCACAACCGCATGCTTGCAAGGCAGGTGCTTATGCCGCTGAGCTAAATCCCCAGCCCCTTGTGACCTGAATTTTGACTGACTTATCATAAAGCGTTTTTCTCAGGTCATTTTATTCTATGTGATGGTATTTAATGGTTGCATAGTATTTCATTGCGAGGTTTCCACAGTACTTAAGCCCCTAACACTGGCCAGTTCTATTGTTTCCTGTGATTGCTACTGTGAGAAAATTCTCTGACGAACAGTCCTAGCTTTTCTCTTGATGCAGGGTGTGAAGGTTGCAAATCTTAGCTTGCTCCCTTTTTTCCTCTTCAGGACTGGGGACTGAACCCAAGGCCTTGCTCGTGCCACGCCAGTGCTGTCCCACTGAGCCACATCTCTAGCCCCCCTCCTTATTTTATTTCTTTTTTTGGTACCAGGAATTGAACTCAGGACCCTGCACTTACCAGGCTGGTGCTATGCTGCTGAGCTAAATCCCTGGCTAATATTTTATTTCTGAGATGAGGTCTTGGTAAGTTGTCCAGGCTGGCTTCAAACTTAAACCCTCCTGTCTCAGCCTTCTGAGTAGCTAGGATTATAGAAATGTCAGTCCCCAGTGGGGTGCCACTGACCTCAGCAGTGGTGAGAGGCAGCCTGCAACCCAGCACCAGGGAGGGCAGCAGCTGAACCCCATGATAGGGAGCCACTCCAATGAGAGGCTTGTTCAGTCCTCGAAGCAACCCTGGTCTTCCTCCTAGGGCCAGAGCTGTAGGAAGACAAGAGGCCCCTCCCATCCCAGAGACACTCAGGGGATTCCCCTCCTCAACCAGCAAGTGGGTGCCCCTCTCCCATCCTAGCAGGAGACCTCTCCTGGCCCCTTGGGAAAATCCCTTTGGGAACCAACGGCTCCTCCCTCCCTGGGAAAAACATCTCAGAGGTCAGGCATGGAAGCAGCCTCAGCCAGCGTCCAGGCTGCTGGCACTGGGGCTGTGGGGGAGCCAGGTTTCTAAGGTGGCAGCCCACGCGTGGGTCAGGCTTGCTCCTCAGTTCTCAAAGACGCTGCCCGGGCTCCCTCCATGTTCTCCGAGAGTGGAATGTTCTGAGGGCAAACAGGCTAAGGAGGCTGTGGCAGGAAAAGCCCAGCTTGCTAGGTTTGAGAACCAGTAATATAACCTGTGTCACCTCACCCAGGGGTGAGTGACCATATGTGGAAGACAAGCGCAAGCAGGGTCTGCTTTGTTTACTCTTACACCTGGAACACTCAGCATATAGTAGTTGCTCAGTAAATGCTGCATCAGGTCAATGTGATGAACTTTTGAAGCTTTAGTTTGTTCATCTTCAAAATAGGGAGGAAACAGCTATCACTCAGGTTTGTGTGAGGACTAAATAAGACATGGGCGAGATACTTGGGTGTCTGGTACCCGACAGATACTGAAATCTGAAACCCTGGAGGGCTAAGGACCCAAATGCCTCCTGCCTGGTTGGTTTCCAGGCCTGTGCTCTGTTCTATTCTCTTGCACAGGTCGGGGGTGAGGAGGAAGTGGCCAATTCACAGATCCCTGAAGGAAAAGGTGGCAGAAGTCTAGACAGAAGGAGGCCCTCGGGGAGTCGGTGGCCCAAGCCCCACTGTCCTGCTGTAGATCTTTGTGTTTGTGATATCTGTGACCCCAGGGCCCTCAACACTGGCCAGGCTGGGACAGGAAGGTGGAAGTGGGGGCCCAAGCTCCTCTTACCAGTGTGAACCCTGCCAGCACAGAGACTTGGGGAACCTTAGTCCAGAGTGAGTTTTATGGCCCCAGCAGTAGCCGTGGTGGCTGCTGGCCACCTGCTGAGGAGCCAGCCTGAGTCCAGCTGTGGGGCAGAGACCATAAACTCTGGGTTTACTCCTTTCTGTGAGCCCAGCATGCCTGAGGTGGCTGCCCTGTGTGGTGAAGGCTGCAGGAGGGAGAACTCAGTCCCCTGCATCAGGGAGGTAGGAGGAGGAGCTGGCTAGACCTTTAAGCTAGGGTTGTGAAGGGCACAGGGACCAGGTAGGAGGGCATCAGTGACAAGAACTGCTTTGGTCTCCCTTTCCCATATGTTTCTGGAGGGCGGTGCACGGCTGATTCATCTTTCTGTTCCTACCACAATCCGTAGATTGTCTTGTAGACTTAATACTCGGCGAGCACGGTTTATTGGCAGTGACTGGGAGTCAGTATGCAGGATGACAGATGACAGACGGCCTAGGCTTGGGCCATCGGGAAAGTGCCAGGTCCGCTGACCTGGGTGTCTTTATCAGAAGAGGAACAATGACTCCTCCCTTGTACATTCGCAAAGTGAACCTCCTCCGAGGCCCAGCCCAGGGGACCAGGTCTCAATGTTCTAGCCAAAGAAAGACCCTGGAGGAAACTGCCCACGTCCAGGAGCTTCCCTGGTGCCAGGAAGGGACTGGGTACTGTGAAGCCTCCTGGCTTGCCCCCAGGAAATCTGGGGACTCCTTAGTCCACAAGAAAGAAAACTACAGGCCAATTATCTCCTTACTGAGAAGAAAGCTGCTGCTCTTGCCTGAATGGCCAGATCGGCTAAGTTCTCCTCCGGCCACCATCCCCATTCCTCACCAACTGCATGGCTACAAATAATCTTGATGGTGCGAACTGAAAATAACGCCTTGCTTCAATCCTTGTCTGTCAGTATAAACGCTGTCTCCACTGGCAGGCTGTGAGGTCAGCGCAGCGCAGAGCAGCAGAGCACGCCTTAGAGAACCCCGCACACTGTGACTCTATCACCCGCCAGCCTGGCTGAAGACCCAGGAGTGGGCTGGCTACCCCCAGGCCTACCTACCCCCAGGCAGTTACAGACAACGGAGTGGAGCAGTTGCTCCTTTCCCTCAGTTTAATTCAAAAGAACAATTTAGAGTTAGGTTATTCCACTTCCATTGTCCTAAAAGAGGGAGACAATAAAACCACAAAAGCCCAGGAGATCTCCCCATTCTCCTAGCCTGAGCTTCTGGTCATCCTGACCCTACTTCCACCCCATCCCAGGTGCGTAAGTATTCGTATGCATCGCACGGCGTCATCATGATTAAGACTGGAGTGAATCCTGGGGTGAGCATGCTGCCGTGAGTCCCTCAGATGGCTCAGCACCCGTCACTCATTCCTGTCAATCACAGCTAGAGAGACTCAGCGAGAGGCACCTAAAGCAGAGGTGTCCGGCCTTTAAATTGTGAAAGCTGCCAGGGATTTAGCTCAGTGGCATAAGCACCTGCCTGGCAAGCGCAAGGTGGTGAGTTCAAACCCTGGTACAAAAAAAAAAAAAAAAAAAAAATCTGAAAGCCTGAGTTTCCGCCCCACTTTATCCTGTCACCACTTTTGACCTCTGTGCAGTGCTTTTCTGTTGCCCCAACACCTTTCTTGGCCTGGGCTGCAGCTCTGTTGGCCCAGACTGGCCCTGTGCACGCCTTTCTGTGGTCTTCAGTAAAACGTGGCTGCTGACTCCTTGCTACCGGGTGTGCACTTGGCGACGCTTCCCTCATCATGCACAGAACTTGTGCTACTACCGGTCATTCAACAGTAACATCCGCCGAGGCCCTAATTTGGGCCTGAAGAATCAGGTTTAAACACCTCAGACATCAAGGCAAAGTCGTGCACTGGTCCGCCCTCCTCCATCCCACCCTTTGGTCACTTGTGCCTGGGGTCAGACGTGGTTGCCAGCACAAGCTGGCGTTGGCCTTCGCCTGTGGCTAAGTATTGTCACCAGGACAAATTCTTGAAGTTTATGGGTTTGCACGATGTCCGTGCTTTGCGTATCACTCTTAAGTAATCTTCGCCCTATGTGACATCGAGAAGTCCAGAGAACACAGAAATAGTAACAGAAACGCTTCGGATTAAGCAACACGAAGGCGTAAGGAGAACACCCGAGGGTGTGTGTGAGAGGACTGCAGCTGGTCCCAAGGGTGCGTCCCGTGCATGTGACAGGAGACACTAGCCTTGCTCTGTGGCGAGCCGATGGGTGCTGTGCTGTGCGATTCTACAGATGGCCCAGTGGGTTGGGCCGTGCCAGCTGCTGGGCACAGCTCTACGGGGTTCGGACGAGTCCGGCTAACGGGCTGAGGAGGAAGACCACCCTTTCCATGAGTGATAAACCGGGGTTCAGCCCCCAAGCCCTCAGCGCCTGCTCCTCTGTGCCAGGGCCTGCAAGAGCAGGGCTGACACTTGTCCAGCTGGCTCACAGAGGGGAAATTCTCCCCTCTCCACCACCCACACACAAAAGGAGCTTCGCATAACAAGAGCTGGCCTAGAGACAGTCGCTAAGCTTGGTTCCCTGTGCCCACCACTTCCAAAATCCCCTCTGATGCGTCTGGATGAGCTCTGGAGCCAAAAACTTTCCCTACATTTCCCCCAGTGTGAGCAGAACAATACCCTGATATCACAAGCTGTGTTGTAAAACTGACTTCCCCAAAGAAAATAAAAGCACTCTGGGTCTCACAGTTTTGAGTTTATGGGCTGGGATGACAAGCCCTTGCCTCAGGCCAGCTGCTTCCCCCACCTTGCCAAGGGGATGCCACCCCACTGGCCAGACGCGAGCGAGCAACACCTGCCCCCTCCAAACAGCTGGTGCGCATTCCTGGGGGCTTTGTCTCTACCCAGCTTCAGGCTGGGCACACCAAGCACAGCACCCCATCATACCCTGTGTCAGAGCTGTGTCACTGCCGACCAGTCTGCAACCTTCACACAGCTGTGCTATTTTCCTCTGACAGGCTGGGTAAAATCAAGAAGCGATTTTTCACTAGAAGCTCCTTATCCCTCTCCATGTTCCCTGGTCTTCACCACACTTAGAACTCTTCTGTAAGGATGAGAATCACAGGCCGGGATCTAGCTCACTGGTGTAAGTGCCTGACTGGCAAGCACAGGGTCCTGAGTTTGATCCCCGGTACAAAAAAAAGAAAAGAGAATGAGAATTGCAGGGCCAGGCCAAAGGGGTCCCCAAGCCTCTAAATGTACGCACAATTCTGGAGGGCTGTGGATTTCCCTGGGCAAAGGTTCCATCAACTCCATTAGGCTCTGGGATAGGTGACCTCCAGGAGTTAAGGACCCTGGGTCCAGCCTTCTTTAAGTAGACACTCTCATCAGTTGGGGACAGTTCATTTTACATTAGTGAGGAATGTATCTTCAGCTAACAACTGCATTCCTAAAACAGCCATTCTTAACTAGGAATAGGTTTCTAAGGTCGGAGCTGAGCCGCAGCTGAAACCTGAGTGGGGAAGGATGACGTTAAGCTCTTCCCGCGGGATGCGGGACTAAGGCCTCTGCCAGGAGGGGAGAGGCTGTGTCAAAAGGGATGCAGGCAATGCTCAGGTGAGTGTCCCTGGGTCCAGAAACTCCCTCAAGGCCTCCAAGGCTGCCAAAACCAAAAGGGAGAAGGGAAGTTCCCACTATGACCTAGGGGCTCAGGAACTCTGCTCCTACTGTCCTGTGACAGTGTCAAAGGGGAAGAGCAGGCCTGGGAAAGATGCTCCCTCCCCAAGGGCAGAGCCCCCAGAGCCCCCCCCCCCGCCCCCAGGACAGGACACAGCTGCCTCCACCTCCTCTGCCGCCCCCCACTCCCCCCACTTCTGCCACCCCAGTGGGGCCCTTCCTCTGCACTGGGGAAGCCAGACCCCGCCCCTGCTTGCAGCAGGGGAAGTGATTCTGCAGAGCCTCCCAGGACTCCCGGGCTTGGCTCAAGGCACCGGATTGTTAAATAAGTGGGATTTTTCCAGTGCTTTTAGAAAACATTGTTTAAGATGATATAACCATCCAAACTGTTTATGCAACCCTTGGGAAGTCTTAAGAAACAGAGTTCCCTATTTATAACCAAGGCTCAGACTTAAAAAGAAAAGAAAAGAAAGGTAGAGAGCTGTCGAAACTGGAGAAGTTGGTCAAAGATACACTGGTGCAGCGCCTGCTGGGCAAGAGCAAGGTCCTGAGTTCGATTCCCAGTACCCCCCCAAATAAATAAATAAATAAATAAATAACTGGAGAAGGTCTCACATTATAGTCATGGTCTTGCAAAGCTGATTATTTTGCTCTAATTTGAGAAGTTCCACTTTTCCCCTTGTCTGTATTTCCTGTCCTTTGGTGTCCCTGCCTCTCATCAGATAGGCCTGCCAGTTTCTGGCAACATCCGATCTGCCTCCCTGAAGCAGAGACTGGAATATGCCCAGAGCTCAGCTTTGAAGAGGGAGTTCTTAGAGTGACCGAATGATGATAAATACAGGGATTCATTTAATAGCCTAGCAATACTTCAGTTTTCCTTTTTTCAGTAGTGGGTACTGAACCCAGGGCCTTTGCATGGAGGCTACATATATCCCTAGTCCTTTCTTAATTTTTCCCTTTTTCAGACAGGATCTCACTAAGTCACTAAGTTGTCCAGGTTGGACTTGCAACCCTCCTGCCTCAGCCTCCCAGGCAATATGACTATTTTTATTGGTATCCCATTGATTCACCATCTGTTCCGGTTCTGGGTTGTTCTCTCCAAGTTGAACTCGCAAGAGTTCAATCTCTGGATCTGTAGCAACAGAATCTATAAGGTCTGGGGCTGGGGATTTAGCTCAGCGGCATAAGCGCCTGCCTTGCAAGCGCGTGGTCGTGAGTTCGATCCCTGGCACCGATTAAAAAAAAAAAAAAAGAATCTATAAGGTCCCTGTTAATATGAGCTCCGTTACAGGGGGACTGCAGTTTCGGGGACAGACTTGGTGTGAAGAAGAGATCTGGGCTTCTTTCTAGAATCATCCACATTGCTTAGCATTGTGAATCCAACTAAAAGCTGTATTCTTTGGGCTGACACGGTGGCCGGGCCCAGGATATTTCTGGTGAAAAGGAATCTGATGAGAGCTACTCCCACCACATGGGCAAGTTGATAGCACTTGTGGGGGAGGGTTCGCACCCCAAAGAACGCTGTCGGCACCTGGAGATAAGAACCCCTAGCACACAAGCTTCCACTCCCTGGAACCTCTAAGAACTCTAATTCTAACCGCTGCTGAGGCAGCACCAACAACCCTTGCCTTTCTTTTTGGACCAGGGATTGAACTCATGACCTCGAGCTTGCCAGGCAGGCACTTATGCCGCTGAACTAAATCCCCGGCCCAGCAACCCCTGCTTGCACCTGCCTGAACTGGAGAAGATGGAGAAACCCTGGAGCCTCCTCTGAGGGTGACAGATTGCAGGGCCAAAGGGGGCAAGGACAGGTGGCCTGCCCAGTTCCAGCCGCCTCCTGCTGATGCCCACAGCCAAGAGCAGGGCATCAGCCTGCTGGGCCCACTCCAGAAACCTGCAGCTGCCCCTGCAGCCCTCCCAAGGAGGTTCCTTAGTTGACAAGTGTAGGAAAGGAGGAAAAGCATTCCCACCCGGCCAGCCTTCCCCATGCCATCAGCCTCTCGTCAGAACACGGCTACCCTCATCTGAGTTGGAGATCCCAGCCCAGTACCATAGTGGCTGTCCTGGCACTACAAATGAATGAAAAATGGTGAAATGCGCAATGTCAACCTAGGAAAATGTGGCTGATGTGCTCACATCGGCCACACATATACTAAAATTGAAAATGTGGTTGAAAAAGGAGGATCCCTAGAAGTACCCATCTGTTGAGTAGAGGTAATAAAATTATTACTTAACAAACAAAACAAAACGAAACAAAACCCAATGCCTATAATCCCAGGACTTGTGGGAGGCTGAGGCAGAAAGAGTGCTATGAGTTTGAGGCCAGCTTGGGCTACATAGTGAATTTAAAAGCAGCTTGGTGAGACCCTGTTTCAAAAAAAAAAAAAAAAAAAAAAAGTGAACTCACAAACACCCCCCCACAACCTCCCTCAGAGAGAAACAATGAAAAAATTAAGCCATCGTCCCTGGAGTCTTTCTCACTTGGCAAAAAGCATAACAGAGCAATTCATTCTCTCATTTAAAAACTTGAGCTGGGCCAGACTGGGTGACTCCCTGGGAACAGCCTGCGCCCATGCAAAGCCACACCCCCTAAGGCTGTGCCCACTGGAGGTCCCCAGCGATTCAGTACAGATTTACTGACCATTTTGCTTCCAACCCCTTCCAGGAGCTGGAGTTCTACAACCTTAAGATCCTTTGAGAGAGCCGGGCGTGGTGGCCCATGCCTGTAATCCCAGCACTTGGGAGGCTGAGGCATGAGGGTCATTGTAAATTCAAAACAAGCCTGGAATACAGAGCGAATCAAGGCCTGTCTGAACTGCATAGCAAGACCCTGTCTCAAAAAGACACACACACACACACAGACCCTTTGGGAGAAGCAGGGAAAAGCTGTGCAGTTACTGTGCACCCACACTGTTCCAGGTTTAGAGGTTGGAGGGAATCCAAGCAGAAAAAAAAAAAAAAAGACAAAAAGACGCAGCCTGGGATATATGAATCAACAAGTAGCAGCACACGCGCAGGCAACAGTGAACTCTGTGAAGCCAGGGCAGGAAGACAACCCAGAAGGTGTCGGGCCCTGAGCGAGGCTGGGAAGGAAGGCTCTCCAGGCAGAGGAGGTGCGTGGAGGGGCTGGCCGTGCAGCGCGCGCTGGGCGCGTGGTCAGGCATGCTGTCAGGCCAGTGGGGCCGAGCGTGGGGTGTGGGAGCAGGGAAAGAGGAGACTAGGCTAGAACGCAGGCTGCGGTTTTTGGTGACTGTGGATTCCTGCCCTCCGCAGAACCTGCTGCACAGCGGGCAGCTGGCTGATGGCCGGCAGCTTGTGGATCTGCGGTACCACTTAGGTCAAGGCCGCGCCTGGGCAGCTCCCAGCCATTGGCAGGACGTGGCTGGGAGGCGAGGGCCTGTGCGGGCTGCCCCAGAGAGTCTCCCGCCAGAGTCCCCTGGGCTGGGTGAGACATTCGCAGAGCTGTAGCCCTGTCGAGGCCTTCTGACCTCCTCCCCTCCTCCCCTGCCCCTCTGAGGAGCAGACAGTGCCGCCTCTCCTCTGCCTCCTTCTGTTCCTGCCCCACACCGTGCCCAGGGGTCACCACCCCACCCTCCATACATCAGAACTTGTTAGCAGCAAGAAGCCCTGGAGGCATTTCAGACAGAAAAAGCCACAATCAGACCTGGATTTTAAAAAAATTAATCCAGCAGAAGGGTGAGGAGGGTGCTGGGGAGACACATTGAAAAGGACCTTCCTTCTATGGGTACGAAGCTTTGCCCATAGTAAGTTTGGACAACTTACTATGTATATATCATCCCCCTTCACGACCCAGCTTTGAAATCTACCTTAGAGAAATGGGAGCGGAAATGCATGCGAGGGCTAGAATGAAGGTGTTTACAGCTACCTGTGTCTATTAGGAGGCAACAGAAAACCTCATGTTCATCCCTAACGGGAGAAGATCCGTGCAGCAGACTATTACTGTGCAGTGCTTGGAAAGGATACAGTGGATCTCTATGTACCACTGAAATAGAGGAAATACTAGATGTCAGGGGCGCCCAGTTCGTGTTCCCCAAAGTAGAGTGAATTCTAAGGAACAATGAAATTAAGAGTAGGAAAATTTACTAGGGGAAAAGAGTGCAGAATAGGAATAGCTCCTGAGAGACAGGAGGGGTCCCCAATGGGTTGCCAACAAACCTCCTTCTCAAAGGCAGTTTTAGAGAGTAAAATCATGAGGGAGTTATAATGTGGATCAAAATTATGACTAATAAGACTGCAAGTATAGTCACTTAGGTAATATTGAGCCAATGGTAGCAAGGGGATACGGGTGACACCATTACCCTTGATTGATAATCTACAGTTTTAGTCTTTTTTTTTTTTTTTTTTTTTTTGAGACAGGGTCTCACTATGTAGGCCAGGCTGGCCTTGAACTCACTATGTAGCTCAGGCTGATTTTGAATTTGCAGTGATCCTTCTGCCTCAGCCTCCAGAGTGCTGGGATTACAGGCATGTGCTAACACTCCCAGATACAGTTTTAGTCTTGTTTTTCGTCTCAGTTTTAGTACTCTTAGTCTTTGTGGTCTTAGTTTTAGTCTTAGTGGGTGGGAGATGGTGGCTGTCCCCTAATGAGATAATGGGAAATTTCACAAGGGTGATACCACTAGTCCCAACCTTCTGTTTATCCCTTAGGGAGGAATGTAAATCTAGCCATTGTGACTTTAGTCTTTAGATGCGCCTCCAGCCGCAGCTTTGATGTGTTTTCATCTGTACTGACTCCCTGGAGGGTCCAGCTCTGTCTGCGCCTGGTATATTTCTACCTAATTTAGCTGTCTATAAATACCACTTCAGAAAGATGCACACAATACATTGTTACTTATAAAAAGCAATTGATAAACAGTACAGGCCACGATCTTTTTTCTCTCTTTCTTTCTTTCTTCACAGGGTCTGGATACACAGCCCAGGCTGGCCTTGAACTCACTATGTATCCCGGGCTAGTCTCCAACTCCCAGTGATACTCCTGCCCCAGCCTCCTGAGTGGTGAGATACAGGTGTGTGGCACCATGCCTAGCCTGAGTATTATCCCATTTTCACGAGCTAAACTGCATATTTGTAGTATCATTCTAAAGATGTACCTCTGTATAAACGGACAGGCAACAGAAAACCTCATGTTCATAAACGGACCTAACTGTTTATAGAGGTTTGTAACCCTTGACCAAGAAGTCATCTTGGGTATGGTAGGGCTCTCATTTTTTTTCTTTACATGCTTTTAGATAGTTGCAGTAATAGAGATTTTGGGGGCTTATTTTTTGTTTGGTGCTTTCTGTAATTCCCAACTTTTAAAATGGTGAACATGATTCATTTTTCTTATCAGAAAATAAAACTTTAATTTAAAAACCTCTGTGTTCTGCTTGGGAGAAAATATTTTAAAAATTCTTCATACTGCCTTTCCCAAGAAGAAATAACAAAAGGCTCCTGGGAAAGCAGGGAGGGCTGTGGATGCCCTGATCCAGGTAAAGAGAAATCAGAGAGCAGCTGGAATCGAGCACGGAGGCTGGCCACGGTCCAGAAGCCCAGAGCGGAGCTCAGGTGGTGGAGGCGACCCACAGCCGGAGAAGGGGAGGGCCTGAGGCGGCTCAGGCCCGGACAGGTGGTGTAAACAAAATGGAACGCTGGCTCCTGCGCCAGTCTCCTGACCTACCTGCCAAAGACTAAAAACTCTTGGAGAGAACTCACCAATGGACTCAAATGCTGAATGTAAACAGTGAAATCATTTTAAAAACCGGAAAAATATTGGTGAATACTCATCTGATCTGAGTGCAGGACTAAATAAAAGAGCAAGCAGTATTTTCAAAGTCTGGAAATTTTATCTACATTAATAACAAACACCAGGAATAGGGATACCACTCAGTGCTAGAGTTCTTGCATTGCATGCACAAGGCCCTGGGTTCGATCCCCAGCACCACAACAAAACAAACACCAAGCTGAGCACAGTGGTGTACACCTGTAACCCCAGCAGTTGGGAGGCTGAGGCAAGAGGATCGCCATAAGTTTGAGGCCAGCTGGGCTGCATAGTGAGTTCAAGAACAGCCTAAAACTACAAAGTGAGACCCTGTCTCAAAAACAAACAAACAAATACCAATATCTTAACAATAAAAGCAACTCAGACAAAATCTAAAGACAAGCAAGAACTGGGGAGTAAAAAGGTAATATCACAGAAAGACTGACCTACAGGAGTATCTTTCACATGTACAAAACAGAGATGGATAATGAAAAAACTTCACAGGAGACGCAGAACATTTTGTACTGGTCAGAATTTGCCTGTTACATAAGATAGAAAATAATAGTGGCTTAAACAAGGTAACAATGCATTTCTCCTTTACATTTGAAAAAGAAAAGGTCAGCAGTTGTCACTCCAGGGTTGGTTTGGTGGCTCCAGAAGAACCAGGCCCTGCCCAGTTTGTCCTACACCTGTACCCGAAGGGCAGCCCCAGTCTCTGGACTGTTGGCCCCAAGTGCTACTGCACCTCCTTTTAATTAAGAAGGCAGAAGGGAGAAAGGAGGGTGCAGAGGGCGCAATCTCAGAAGTCTCAGGAAACACTCACATCTCCATAGCTGCCGCTTGGTCCCAGGGCCACTCCTGGCAGCAAAGCTCCTTGGGAAACTGTTTCTTCACTGGCAGCCAAGTGGCTGGCTGAAAACTGGATTTCTAGGAAAGAAGGGAATGGATCCTGGGATGTGACGAGCAGTTTCTAATACATATGGGAACAAAATTATCAAAAGAAACACAAATGCAAAAGTGTTTTTAGAGGGTTGAGCTTTCTAGCAAACAAATCTATGGAAAGCATATAGTTTCTTCCAGCTGAGCTCCTGAAGGCCTGGCAAAGCAAGCTGTGAAGACAGGACAAGACTGTCTCTGAGACAGCCTTGACAAGAGAACCTTGTCATGAGAAGTTCCAGGGCTCACAAGGCCTCTGGCCCACTGGGCAGGCTCAGGGCCCAGACTTCCTGACCATTGTCCCCGGAGTCTCCTCCCAGCCCCAAGGGATGCCGGATTCCAAAAATGCTGGAAAGCAGAGAAAAGTCTGCACCCAGAGATTCTCTAAACTATAACTACAACTGAATTTTAGGTGTTTTTGAAAGTTCCTTTTAAAAGGTAATATCCTCATGCAAACTGAATCAGCAGTTTCAGAACTAAAAAAAAAAAAAAGTACCCTTTACCCTGCGTCTGGAGTATCGCGTCTAAGCGTGAAAACTGACCACGAAAATAAGAACTGGTGCTGGGGAGTAGGAGGAAGCATTGGGCAACCTGTGTTTTGGCAAATGCAGGACTTTCCTTCAGCCCCCACAGATGAGCTCAGTGCTGCACCCAGCAGCAGGCACAGAGAAACAAGAAGGCCACAGCAGATGTGGGCGCCCAAGGCTCCCCAAGTTCGTAGCCCAGTTTAACAGGCCTTGTGCCCTGTCTCCGTCTCAGACCACCACCAGTCACTTCCCAGTGTTTAGCACTCATTTCTAATGTTTGCATTTTTTTTTTAAGCACTAGAGATTGAACCCAGGGCCTCATGCATACTAGGCAAGCACTATACCACTGAGCTACATCCCTTACCCTTTCTGGTATTCTGCTTTGAGACAGGTCCTCACGAAGTTGCCCAGCCTGGCTTTGAACTCCTGATCCTCCTGCCTTAGTCTCCTGAGTATCTGGGATCACAAGTGTACACCACTGCACCCAGTTTAATGTTTGCACTTTTTTTTAATTGGTACTGGGGATCCAACTCAGTACCGCGTGCTTGCAAGGCAGAAGCTTATGCCACTAAGCTAAATCCCCAACCCCAATGTTTGCACTTTTTAAATAGGTGTGGATGATAGGAAAACAAAATATCAGAGTAAGCATATTTCACAGTGTCTGGGGGAGGTGGTCTTTTAGTGCGTGGGAAGCAATATGCAGCCCAGCAAGCGTGCAGGTGCTTGGGAATCAGGAACACCTGGACTTCCGACCTAGCACCACTATCTACCAGCCGTCTACCAGTGCACAAGTTTTTAAATTCCTCTGAGCCTCAGTTTCCTTCTCCAAAACTGGGGATAGTAGAATATTTACCTTGTAAAGGTATTGTGGCCAGGTTGGGTGGGCAACAATGGCATTTTCATCATGGGGCTCTTTACAAAAGTATGGGCAGGGCTGAGGACAACCAAGACAGTGAAGCACTCCCACTCCGGGGCCAGCAACAGTGGGGAAGAACTGGCAAGTGACAGGAGCTCTGCGCTTCACTGTGGGGAGGATGCAGTTGGCCGACAGTGTCCAGGTAGAGACCTGGGGAATGAACAGCGTCTTACGAAGCCCTTCCAGTTCTTGCTGGGGCTCCCCATTGGCCAAACCCACCAGAGGCCAGTGCTAAGGAGACAGGTGGCGCAGCCCATCAGGTCAGCGCCAAAGCGGAGCAGGTGGAGAGGGTCGTCGGAAGTGGATCTCCAGGGGCAAATGGAAGATTCGGAAGAGAATGCTGTGAGCTTTGCATAGTGTGGGGAACACAGAGAGCCCTAAGTGCCTGTACCTTTATTTTGGACTCTGACCTCTCTCTTACTGCCTTTTTAAAAAATAATGCTTACTTCCTGGTTTTCAATAGATCGCAAATGATTAGGTGATTTAAAGGAATCAGGTGTTATCTATTTTGGAGGCTTTTTAAGAAATCATGCTTGTATAAGAAACAGAATCAGAGACCTTGGGATTAGAGAGGACACATGGGAACAAAAGGAGAGGAGGTAAAAGGATGAGAGAAAACTATGTTTGCAGGAGGCTGGAATGAACACAGGATTATCTCACTTTAAAATCAAATTATGCGCTTATTAGGATATAGTAATAGCTCCTTTAGAATTTTACATGTGGGTAAGATTTGCCAGAAAGGAATTTTTCAAAGAAGAGTATCTTGCTATATAACTTTGTATTTACTTCTTAGATCTGTATGTTTTAACTTGGATCCCCAAAATGCCAAAGAACCAAGCAGTCAACTGTGTTCACCAAGATGCTGGGATACTTGCACCATCCCGTGTGGATGCCTGGTTAAGGCCCCCCTGTGATTCTGATCTGAGATATGGGAGAAGTGGTCTCCACAGGGCGGCTCCCTGGAGGGAAGGGGGCCGAGAGACTGCGGTCTGAGCATTGGCTCAGAAACTCGGAGTGCTAGGGGCGGACCAGGGGATTTAGCTCAGTGGCACAAGCACCTGCTTGGCAAGCCCAAGGTGGTGAGTTCAATTCCTGGTATTAAAAAAAAAAGGAATACAGAGTTCTGTACTCCCAGCCTTCACTGTGGCTGCTGACTTGGTCCCTCAGGAATCTGAATCTGAAGGCTACTTCAGGCTCCAGAGCATTCAAGGCCTTCTCTGACTGGTGCCAGCAGCTGCGCACCTCCAAGACCTCCAACATCCTTCCCCACTGGCTCGTTCTGCTCCCCCCACCCCTTGCACAGGCCCTGCTTTCTGCCTGGGATACGCTTGCTGTCTTCCTCAGCCTACTGTCACCCCATTCTTCAAGACCATGTCGTCTCCTTCCCTCAGTGCTTCCCTCAGTGCCGCACAGAGCTGGGAAGCCCTCTCACCCTCGTCTCAGCCTCCAATCCCCTTGTCCATAGTTCTTAATCATACTGCCTTGGTTTTCTGGCTAACTTTCCCAACACATCAAATGCCCACAAGAAGGAACCCCGACATACTTTTCCTGATCTGACCACTGTTCACAGAGTGTCTGGCACACCAAGGATACCCAAAAAAGTTTACTGAATGGATGATTAGGGTGGAGGAGCTGAGACAATACATAAGTATCTCCTACCTCAGACACTGAGCTAACCAACATTCTTCCTCTGCCCGTCACCCTCACTTCCCTGGCCCTGAACAGCCACCTGCCCTTCCTCATTCCTTTTCTCTTTCAGGTGTCCCCTGAAATGCCACTTCCTCTTAGCCTGTTCCTGACCACCCAGTCCAAAGCAGTCACTTGATCATACACGACAGTGTTTTAATTTGCTAGATGGCACTTAATGCTAGCGCTGATGGTTTATTTCTGTGTTTGTTTTCTCTTTCTACCACTAGGCTCTGGCTCCATGTGAGCAAGGACCTTGTGTGTTCACCACTGTGTCCCAGCATGTGACATGTAGCACAACATTCATTAAGTATTTTTTTTGGTAACACATGCTACTGTGATTGCAGGGAGGTTGAATTTGATGCACGTTGCCTAGCTTTGCTGCCAGTTCCTGTGCCCCCCAGATATGCAGAGAGGGCCTGAAGATCTGCCTCCCCAGAGGGTGGTGGGGGAGGGCAGGCTCAATTCCCTTTCTAGGCCAACGTGGGCCGCACTGCCTGCCTGTAGCTTCCTTGCGGCCTGGACCTCTGCAGGCAGGCCAGATGCAGAGGAACCCCAGCCCAGGTGTCTGCAAGCTCCAGATGCTGCAGGACTGCTCCTCCAGCTCCCTCCCTGTGAGAGCAGCTAGAGTTGCCTACTGCCCAGCCCAGCATGACGGAGGAAGGTGCCCAGAGCTCAGAGCTGGCCTGGCAGCCAGCAGCAGGCAGGTGCGGGACCAATACGTGGAGGACTGACCTCTTCCTTTTCTCATCTCCCCAGCCTGAGATTGCTGGTAACTGCCTAGCTGGGAGCAGAAACCAGCCCCATTTCCTGCAACCCTGCAAACAGGGTGGCTCCCTAGGGTGTCTGAGAACAGGGCTAATCTCCAGCAGCTGCCCTTGCTGCCCTGTTTCAGAAATTGCTCTGCCAGCTCAGCCAAGGGCCCGGCCTGAAGTTTTTCACCCGCCCTTGGCCTTTCCTTAAAGCCCTCTGGTTACTGGAAATCATAAAATGTAAGACAACCTTTATCACACCTTGGACCATGCACTTTCAATGGTTAATGCCAGGGGCTGAAAGAATTAGATGCTGGCCTTCTGATTCCTCCCAGTGACTGATGTTTGCACCTGGTAATTGAGGTCAGGTTTATTTCTTTTAAGTCACATGATTTGCTTCAGGGCAGGAAGGTGTTGGGGCCACTTGTTGCAAAGCGACAAGGAGGTGATCAGAGAAACGTTGCAAACCAGCTTTAGCAGCAAAGGTGTGTTTTCACTGGAAGCCAGTTCCGGGAGCTTGGAGCTGAGCCGGCGGCTGTAAATGACTCCCCAGGGACCCAAATAAACCCTAACATTTCACTCAGAGAAAGCTCAGGATGACTCTTTCCTCTAAAACAATTGCTGGATGAAGCCACTTTTAATACTTTCTGGAGTAGGCCAGGTACAAATTAAGTAGTTAACTAATTAAGAGCCTTGAATAGCCGTAGTTGTCAGTTAAGGTCTCTGAATGACTGCATGGGCCCCACCCTAGCCAGACACCTAATCTTGTTCCAGGCTTTGCTTGATCTCAGGTATTTATCATCTGGTTGTCATGGAAGCTGCTCATATAAACAGCAGCACAACCTCAGCTCCTTTGAGAACACTGGAGCTCCCTAGTGGTCACTGGCTATGTGGAATCTAGGCTGTTGGGTGCCAACTTACCTGTTGGGGTCTCTTACATGGCCTGTGCAGGTGTGCAGTAGACACTCTATAAATACTATCGGATAAAGGAAGTCCTGGGGTATGTAAGTTCTCAGGCTTCCGGGGTCCTAGGTAAGCAGAGGCACCGCTCCCATCACCCCAGTCACCTCAGGGAGGGCACACCAGGCTGAACCCAGCTAGTCACTCAGTGTGTGGAGCAATTCCACTGGCCCACAGACCACTTCCTTCACTCCCCAACACCAGACGGATGCAGACTTGTGAGCCAGGAACCAGCTGTGGTTAGGCACCACAGCTGGAAGGTCCTGGGGATGTGGTCTGGCTGCCACTCACCCTGGACACCACAGACAAAGCCAGCTGGGCAGCAGGGCAGCAGGCTCTGGCCCCCATGCACTGGTGAAACATGGCCCTCACGGTCTGCAGATCCAGGTTCCCACCGGAGGAGGACTGAGCACATTCTCAGAATGGGTCTCCTAACTCTTGAAGGTCAGAGGGACACTGCAAAGGAACTAAAGAAAGAAGCTGCTGTCCCTGCAGACCCTAAAGGGACCACCAAGGAGGAACAGTGCTTTTCTCTGGAATGCCTTTAAGGTAAGTGAGATCTCCCCCTTTGTGAGGTGGAGGACAGACCAGATCAGGCCCTCACATTCACCAGTAAGTGCTGCTGCGTGCTGGGGCCGCAAGCAGTACCCAAGCAGGTGGGCTCTGGAACGGGCTGTGTGAGGGTAGCTCTGCTGCACGATAGCTGTGTAGTCTCAGGCATTATCGAACTTCTCTGTGCTATCATTTGCATGTTATGTGAATAAAATACTCTCAGTATAGTAAACCTTGAATGTAGTTTAGCCTCAGAACTATCTCTCCTTCCAGGGACCCTGGACTAAACAGAGGAGAAGCAGGGGAGATGAACAGGATGGCGCGGCCTTTTAGCAGCCTCCACCATTCACTCTGGGTAACAAACCGCCACTGCAAACCATACAGCAGAGCGAAGTCTGGGCTCTTTGCCTCAGGCACTCTAGAGCCCTACGTCACGGCAAGTGACCACAGCTGTCTCGAGCCCACTGATGCTGCCTAATAACAGTGGGGATAAAAATGGTGACTGCAAGCGGGCCTGTGCTGTGCGCTCTGCACGGCTTCTTATTTCATCCTTTTTGCAAATCTGTGAGCTGGGTATTCTTGCTTCTATTCTACAGGTGTAGAAACTGAGAGTTGAGGCTGAATAATTTCCCAGGCACACCCCCACTTCCCCACCCACATGCACACAAGGACAAAGGTGGGTTGACTGTGTGTGGACTTCTTCCCCGGTGCTACGCTGTCTAGCGCCAAATGCAAAGTGCTGCTGTTTCCTGGGGAAACCCATGGGTAGTCCTTAGGTTGACTCTGTTTGGAGCGAGGACCACCACTCTGGGTCTGAGGCCAGTGCAAACAATCCTCAGGGCAGCCATGCTGGCTGGAGAGAGTGGCCTTGTCCCACAGGGCACAAATTAATTTCTCTTCCCAATCTGATGGGACTTATTGAGGGAGCCCTGCCTCCCGGAAACCTGTTCCCCAGCACAGGAAGGGCACCTACCCACCAGCCAGGGGTGCCACCACAGGCTCCAGCAGGTGCTCTGGAGTGCCCGGGAGGCCACGGCAGGGGAGAGGGACCCGGGGAGCACACTCCCTGCCCCTGGGCTTGCAGAGAACAAGGGCAGCGGCATGCCCTGCCCTGTGTCCACAGCTGCCCCTCAGGAAGCCCCGAGGCCCAGGATTGAGGGTCCTGAGCTGAGGACGCTGCCTCCTGTCCCCTACAAGAGCCTGTCAGCTGCTCAAAGGTCAGACCCAGACAGGACTCTGTATTAGTGTTTGTTTCCCAGCATGGATCCTGGGTCCTTCTGCATCTCTGTGCGATCCTCGTGAGCTAGGCTTTCCTCCCTGGTACATGGCGATCCCTGTGCATCACCCACTTCATCAAGGACATTGTGGGGTCTGACATGGGGCCACACACTACGGAATACGTTGTTACGTCCACCATCACGGAGCCCACTGCCACAGGAGCTGTTTTCATTCCTCTTTTCAGGTGAGGAACTGTGGAATAGGCTGGTCCGGGAACAAACCCAGGGTCCCGGTTAGCAGAGTGGAGCTGGCTGTCAGTACCACGTCTGTTCTTCCTTGCTCTTCACCGCAGGCAGGCAGGGTCATTTTATAAACATCAAGGACAGGTGGAAATGTGTTTTGAAAAGGGGAAAAACAAAACAAAACAAAAAAACCAAAGAAAAAAGGAGGAAGAGGGCTTGCCCCAAACAAATACAGGTCTCCGCCTTTGGGACACAACTCAGAGAATATTCCTAATCCTTCCAGTAGTCACGGAATTTATTCACAGTCAGAGGCCTCTGAGATGGAAGCAATCAGTCCTATTATTTTCCTCGCTCCCTTCAGGCAGGAGTAATATAATTAAGCAAATTATGCAAGGAAGATCAGAAAGGGCCATCGAGTGGGGGTGGCTTAGGCCTCAGACACAGAGAAGCAGGCAAGAGTCTCAGACTGGGCTTCCAGGGAAGGGGATGGTGGACAAAAGGCCTCTTCCTGCGGTCAAGGCTGAGTCTTTCCAACCAAATTTACAGTATTTTAGGCTTTCCCAATCTGGAAGATCAGGTTTCACTGCAGGGTTTTCAGGGTTGAGCGATAACTGTTGTCAGCCTGCCCTCTTCCCTCTGAGCTGTGCATGCGGAAGGGTTCCTGGCTAGTGTAAAGGGACCATACTGGGAGGCCTGAAAAGCTCTTTGGGAGGGCTGTGAACCTGGATGCAGGCCAGCCAGCCAGCCGGGCACAGTCAGGGGACCCCCCAGAGGCCCAGAGAGGGTTCCTGTCTTCAGCCCAGCCCCTCCTGCCTCTGCAGCCTCCTTGCTGCTCTGGGACACCCTCGTTGGGATGAAGGCTCTTGAGGGTAGGGGAATTTATCCCTTCCTTCCCTGCCGTAAGCTCAGGCCCCAGAGCCAGACTGGATCCATCTCAGGTACTGAGCACTCAACGTGCTGAAGGGACGACAAATGAGTGGGAGGAAAACTTCAGGATAAACCAAGCTTCCATTGCTCTGCTTGTGCTGCTGGATCAGGGCAGGCACAGGACTCAACTTGAGCCGTGGCTGCAGCTGTGCTGTCATTTTGCCCAGATCCCCTAGGGCCGGTGGCTCCCATCCCGAGGACTGGCTTCCCTGGGGACCTGTGCTCACTGTTGAGCGCTCCCGGGCTGCCTGTGCCGCTTGTGGAATGGCCGGGCTGTTGCTGTGCAGAGCGCACAGACCGGGCCAGGCTCCTGCTCCTGCTTCCCCAGGGCTTCGGACAGGCTGGGAAGAGCCCCAGGCCAAGTGGCTTTTAACCTAGTAACAGTTGAGGCCAGGGAGTGACAGTGATGGGCAGATGCAGCCCTGCGTGGACTCACAGGGTCATGCGAGGTTAGGGCTGGGCGGAGCCCCGGTCTCCCCGCAAGCCAACCAGCGCCTGCAGATAACACAAGCCAGCTTGTGTGTGGACGCAGGGTGGGGTCCCTGCACCCCACCCTCTGCGTGACCTTGGGGAATTATCTAAAAGAGTGCCCCCGCCTTGCTCAGGTACACAATGTGAAGAAAAAGTTTCTATTTTAAATAGTATGTTGGCCATTGTTTTAAAAGTCTAGTACTTTCTTTTTTAGAAAGTCAAATTCAAACACATGGGTTTACACTGAATCAACCTACCCAGACGGTCACTCTGGGTGCCCTCTCCTCCCCACACACTCCCTGCTCCCGTGCTTCTCCCATCCGAATTTTGTTTTGTTTTGAGACAGGGTCTCACTTCTTTCTGCCTGCGCCTCAGGGACGCTGGGATTGAGGCCTGGCTTTCTCCCATCTGCATTTGAGGCAGGTCTCAGAGAGTCTTCTCTGACTCAAGACTTTGCTGGGCGATGATGTAGGTATTCTGTGTCACCAGCAGACAGGAACAACATTCCTAGAACTCAGAATGCTTGTGGACAATTACTCTGTTCTTAAACTGTCCCCACTGGGCATGCAGAAAAGAATATAAGGGCTGGGGATGCAGCTCGGTGGAGGCAGCCTGCCTGGCGTGCCCTGGACTTGACACCTGCTGCTGCAAAACATAAAAGTACATAAAAAGGTATATAAATTCCTGATGAATGACTCACCTGAAATTACAATTCAGAATTTGGCTAAAATGCCCCTCAAAACTCCCTTTATTTCCCAGGGAGAGGAAAAAAAAGACATAGAAATTAAATTGGAGACAAATATGAGGTGTGACTACACACACACACACACACACACACACACACACACACACAGAGGTCGCCCCCACTCCTGCATCCTTGGTCTGTGTTGGGGAAGAAATCATTTCTGTCTCTAGCCTGGACTTGACAAGTACAGAAACTCCTTGAAAAAAAAAAAAAAACGTATAGAAATAAATCACAAGAATTAGTCTCACTTAAAGATTTCAGGAAGGAAAACACAGTTAAACTGAAAACTGTTAACTGGTACTTAAAAAAAAAAAAAAAAAACCAGCCGGAAATGTTTTTAGGACTATGTTTATCAAAGTCCCTTTGAGGGCTGATTTGCCTTTCAACATGTCTCACAGCACCTGGTTTTACTAAAAAGCAACAGCCCAATACTAGGACTTTTTAAAGTCAAAAGCAGAGTGAAACTGGCTATTGGAGGCACAGAGACATGAACCGCTTCACCAGGCAGCAGGCAACTGTCCAATGCCAGTGGCCCTGTGGGTGCGGCCTGAGGGAGCTGAACTAATAACAGATGGCACCTCTGCTCTGCACCTCCCCCCCGCCCGAGCACTCGCCAAACACACCCGGGAAGTCCTGAACAGTGCTGCCCTGCCAGCTCCGCCGTGCCGACAGGATACGCCTCGAGACCACATTGTTTTCTTGTTTATGTTTTCTTCCTCCTCCTCTTCTTCCTCCTCCTCCTCTTCCTCTTCTTCTTCCTCCTCCTCTTCTTCTTCCTCCTCCTCTTCCTCCTCTTCCTCTTCTTCTTCTTCCTCCTCCTCCTCTTCCTCCTCCTCCCCCTCCTCCTCCTCTTCTTCTTCCTCCTCTTCCTCTTCCTCCTCCTCCTCTTCCTCCTCCTCCCCCTCCCCCTCCTCCTCTTCCTCCTCCTCTTCTTCTTCCTCTTCTGTCTTTTTCGAGGTGGGGTTTCACTATGTGGTTCAGGCTGGCCTTGAACTCGCTTTGTAGCCCAGGCTGGCCGCAAATTTGCAGCACTCTTCCTGCCTTAGCCTCCTGAGTGCTGGGATGACGGACGTGCACCACCACGCCCAGCTAATGTGTTCTTCTTTTAAACAAGAGTATTAAAAGACAGAATTTAGAAAACTCAGTTGATATGAAAAACAATTATGTCTTCATCCCTTTCAATTTTCAACCTTGATGTATTAATCCTTTTTAAGAATTATTTTTAGTGCAGTTCCGGGTATGAACCTTGTGCATTCTAGGCAGTCACTCTACCACTGAGCTATAACCCAACCTTCTGAATGTGATTCTACCTCTACTCAAAGAAATGACTCCTTTACGTTGAAATATCCTTAACCTAGTTAACCCTCTCTTAGACTTTTAAAAACTAGACTTGTCCACGATAGCCTAAAGGGAGAGTCACAAAACATAACCACAGGTGACACAAACATGTTCACAGCTGCATTATCTATGATAGACAAGACATGGAAACAACCTAATGCCCATGAAATAGTGAATGATTAAACAAAATATAGTATATTCATACAATGGCTTATCTACTGCTAAATAAATAGTGATACATACTACAACATGGGTGAATCTTTAAAATATTGTGATGGGGCCAGGGATTTAGCTCAGTGGTGCAGCACCTGCCTGGCAGGTGTGAGGCCCTGAGTTCAATTCCTGGTACCCAAAAAACCAACTCCCCCCCCAAAAAAAACCATTATGATAAGTGAAAGGCATCAGTCACAGAACAGTCCATGTTAGAAGACTGTTATTTATATGCTATCCAGACCAGCCGAGTAGGTTAGTAGTTGCCAGGAGGTAGAAAGATGGGGGAGGGGTGACCTATGGGCATGGGGGGTTCTTTTCAGGATACTGAATATGTTCTAAAATCAGCTCTGATGAGGGATACATAATTCCATGAATATGCTAAAAAAATGCATCGTACATCTTCAATGCACATAAATTGCACAGAGTGAAAATTATATCACAATAAAGCCATTATAACAGGACAAAGAAAAAAACACCCTCATGTCAATCACACTTAGTGGTTAGAGTAACTTGTTTCCATGTCCCGTCTGAACTGCCCACAGTTAACCTGTCCTGGAGGTTGCTTGTTCTGGGTGGCCAAAGACTTGCGGAAAAGCACAGGGAGGTACTTGGTGTATAAATACAGCTTTGTTTCCACTAACCGCAGTTTAACTGTAACACTCTCTCAGATATCAGGAGGCCCCTAAACTCTGAGTGACCTGGTTTTTAAAATCATTGATTTGATACCAAGCCAGTGTCAGGTTGAGGACATTTCTGTTTGCACCTGTTGCTGTAACTGTGATGAAATAGCCGCGGTCTGGGAGTTCAGTGCTCACTGCAGTGTATCCTCAGCATGCCACCACACCTCCTAAGCGTGGAGCAGGACTGCAGGTTTTTGTTTTGTTTTTTGTCTTTTTGAGACAGGATCTCACTATGCAGTTCAGGCTGGCCTTGAGCTCACTTTGTAGCCCAAACTGGTCTCGAATTCATAACAATCCTCTTGCCTCAGCCTCCTGAGTGCTGGGATTACAGGCGTGAGCCACCATGCCTGGCTAATTTTTTTTTTTTTTTGGTACCGGGGATTGAACTCAGGACTTCGTGCTTGCTAGGCAGGCACTTAAGCCACTGAGCTAAATCCTCAGCCCCACGCCTGGCTAATAACATGTTTTTGTTTTTTTTAAACCAGGCATTGACCAAGTGCTTGCCAGTCTGGCATTTATACTACTGAGCTAAATCTCTGGCCCTACTTCAGGTCTTTTAGATCAAATTTTTTCAACTTAAGGAGATTACAAGTCCTTCAAATGGGTAACAATCAAACAACCTTGCATGAACAGACAAAAAAAAAAGTTTAAAATTTTGATGCTGGAAAAAAATTTTTCATGCTGGGACTCAAACCCAGGACCTTATATACATGCTAAGGATATGCTGTACCATCAAGCTGTATCCTCAATGCTTAGCTGGCAACATTTTAATGAGTGTGCAAATTTTACCAGTGTGTGCCAACAATTCAAGCTAAATGAAATAGGCAATAGGTACAGACCTGTAATCCCTGCAGTTGGGAGGCTGAGGCAGGAGGATCTCTGTGAGTTTGAGGCCAGCCTGGGCTGCATAGTGAGTTAGTTCAAGGCCAGCCTGAACTGCATAACAAGACCTTGTCTCAAAAAAACTTTTTTTTTTTTTATGTTATGTTACATTAGGATAGGAAATTTAGAGACAAATATTGTTTGAGGATTATAATGTTTCTCATTAATTTCACTTGGCTCTTTTCTCAGCCCAGTACAAGAATGAATGTTTCTCATCTTCTACTCTCAAGTGGCCAAGCTCACTTTGTGATACAAGGCAAGAGAGACCGTGACCTTGGGAGGCCTCCTCCGCTTGCTCTGTAATGCAGTCTCCGAGCCCCGGCTTCCGTGTCTGCAGCGTCAGAGCAAAATAGGAGAACTGGGTGACTCCTATTCTCCTATTTTGTGAGGTAGGTGCCTGAGGCACGGCAGGGCCCCCAGCCCATCTCTCGCTCTCCCCCTCCATGGGGACTGAACCTGGGTCTTCTGGAAGCAAAGCAGGCACTCGACCCCTGACCTACGTCCTTAGCTCAGTACTGCTTCTTTTACAAGGTTATGGACTTCACTAGGGATTAAACCTATTGCCACAGGGAAAAAAATGAAAGCATACTTTATGAGATATAAAAGGACTCAATTTTCAATGACATACACAATTTGAAATGTATTTAAAACTAGTAATTTTAGAAAAAACGTTGCAAGACAAACCTGATTTGTAAAACATCGCTGCTTTCAGAGCACAATGACCTCTCACTGAGATCTGGGGTTTGGTGACAGCATCATTTAATATTCCAGTTGTGTGTGTTCATGATCCCACATACTGAGGCCAAAATATAACCAATGCAGGGGCAAAGCTGGCACGGGTTGGGACAATGAACAAGGAACCTTCAAGTTCCCTGCAAAAGAGAGTGTCATGATAGCGGGAAGATGTCACAGGAGCCTAGTCACGTGGGCCTTATCGGGTGCGACTAAGGGAAAGTCACGGCCAGACCTAGCAGGCGCTGGATTCAGGGAAGGCCTTGTGGAGCCCTCCGCGGAGCACCTGGAGGGTGCAGCAGGCTTTGGCACGAAGAGGGAAAAGCACCCTGGTTTCCAAATATATTTAAAGAGTTATTTTCTACCGAGTGCAAACCAAAGACACGGACTTGACACAGAGCATAAACAATCCCTATTCAACTGCTAGGGCTGCAGCACACACAGAGTCCTGGGGTAAATAAGGAATTACGAGGAGGCGCTGGAGGAGAGGCGGGTCAGAGGGGAGGTCCATCCAGGCGCTGCAGGGTCTGGACCGGCAGGCAGAACCTCGCATGGCGCAGCCTCCGAGACAGGCAACTCTGCGGGCACCTGAAAGAAGGACCTCAGTGCCCTGCGCAAAACACTCCACGGCGGGTGCACCTCACACCCCTGAACTGTTCGGGGCGAGCACCCCCTCCCCGCCTTCCGTGGGCAAAGGTGAAAGGCCCAGGGTACTGACAGGAGGGGATAGCCCCCCGCCCCTGTCCCTTCTGTGCGCTTGTCATTGCGTTCCCTGCTACACTATGGCTTTCTAACAACAACAACAACAACAACAACAACAACAACAACAACACAACAACAGCGGGCGTGGTGGTGCTCACCTGTAATCCTGGAACTCGGGAGGCTGAGGCAGGACTGTTGCAAGTTCAGGACCAGCCTGAGCTACAAAGTGAGCTCAAGGCCAGGCTGAACTGCATAGCGAGACCCTGCCTCAAAGACAAAACAACAAAAACACCTCTGAAAATCAACAAGCTTAAAATGGTACCCTTGATTATGCCACTCCTGCAGTGCAAATCAAATAATGTAGAAGGACTAGGAGGGGTCCCAGCGCGCTCACCCTCACCCACGGCTGGGGGCTGGCGGCAAGCGAGCCCCAGCGGAAGGGGGTCCACTCCCGGCTGCTGTCCGGCCTCGGGACCAGCAGGGAGGCTCAGGGTGCGCTGCCACCTGCAGGTGACACGGGAAAGCGCATCCGCATGGACCCCCACCCCCACCCCCAGCCCCACTGGTCCAGGGCAGCTGGGGATCTGGTACGGGTGGACGCACTGGCGCAGCTGCGACAGAGCCTGAGAGGCCACCGCAGTCCGTGCTGCGCTCATACCCCGGCAGCTCAGCTAGAACTGAACACAGCAAGGTGTGCTCGCCTCGGCAGCACGCACACGAAACCAGCAAGGAGCCCACTCTCTTTCGTTTTCTTGGGGGTGTTGGCCCCTGGGGAAGCCAGGCAGGCAGTGAACAGCCACCTGCATGGCCTGGAGTCGAGTCTGTCTGCCTTTTTTTTTTTTTTTTTGGTCTTATGGAGACAGATTGCACTATGCAGGTCAGTCTGGCCTTGACCTCACTTTGTAACCCAGGCTGGCCTTTAGCTCACTCTGTAGCCCAGGCTGGTGTGGAACTCACAATGATCCTCCTGCCTCAGCCTTCAAAGTGCTGGGATTACAGGTGTGTGCCACCATGCCCGGCTTTGAGTATTTTTTAACAGCACTAAATGCTCAGACAGGGATGCTGTCAGCCGCTGCTCTCAACGGTTTAATTTGTTAACTTAGTTAATTCCCGTGGCAATAGGTGGACACTGAGGAAGATCCGTGTCCCTTCTCCTGGTTGTTGAACTGGGTTAACAATTAAAATGAGGAATTCCGTAGAACCTGATTTCAAAGAGGGGCCAAAAATGAAAAACATGTGGGAGATTGTTAGCATCCTGCAGGTCATTCCCTAAATATTTCTGGAGTGACCATTAGTACTAGGCACCGCCCCGGGGCCGGGGAGGACAGTACAGTCTCTGCTGAGCTTTCACACAAGGGGAGAGGAGAGCAATAAGAAAACGGTAAAATGCTTGCCGGGATGAAACTGCAGGCAAGAAACAGGCATGGTCGGGCTGGGGATTTAGCTCAATGGCTTAAGTGCCTGCCTGGCAAGTGAGAGGTCGTGAGTTCGATCCCTGGTACCAAAAAAAAAAAAAAAAAAAAAAAAAAAAAAAAAAAAAAAAGAAACAGGCATGGTCCTGCCCCCTGCCAAAAAAAAAAAAAAAAAAGAAACAGGCATGGTCCTTCCCTAAGAGGAACATTTGATTCATCAGCTGATCATGGTCCCTGGAAGCACGGGTTATTACACAAGAGCAGCATTTGCTATTAACCAAGTAATCACCCAAGAAAGGGCAGACATTAGACTACAGAGTGTGCAACAGCAGAAGGTGCGGAGTTCCTATGAGAATGGAGAACCTCCGAGGGGGGATTGATGGAGCTGGGGAAGGAGGCAGGGTGAGGCTGCAGAGGGGTGTGTGCGGCCTGGGCTTGGAGCCTAGAGGTCTGTGAACTGGATCGCACAAGGGAACAGCGTAGCTGGATCTGTGCTTTTAAAAAGATGCTGCAGTGGTTCACAGATGTGGAGGCTGGGCACACGCTCCCTTACTTGGCAGAAGGGGCACCAGGCATAGAACTCGGTGGGGAGATTATCCAGGTAGCCTAATGTAACCACAGAAGCCTTTCAGAGGAAGACAGAAGAACATCTGATCACAGAAGTGACAGAATGGTGCAGCATGAGAAAGGCTCATTGGCTTTGAAGATGGAGGAAGGGGCTGTAAGCCAAGGAATGCAGGAGGCCCTAGAAGCGACAAAGGCAATAAAATGGTTCCCCTCCAGGGTTTCCAGAAGGAACACAGCCCTGCCAAAACCTTGATTCTGACTTCTGGAACTGTAAAACAATACATTTATGGGTTGAAGCCACTGATTTCATGGTCCTTTGTTACCACAGCAGCAGGAGACTACTTGTTACAGAGCAGCACCAGCTTCTGTGGAAGAACAGGCTGCAAGGCAGCAGAGGGGAGATCACTGCTATTATGCAGGCAGGAGACAAGGAGAGCTGGCAGCAGGGCAGCCACTGTAGGGAGGGAGAAGAGTGGAGATGAAGGACCCAGGAGGGGAAGAACTGCCGGGCGAAGGTGCTGACGGGGCAGCACAGCAGCCCTACTCTGGGCTCAGGGTTCGAGCAGCTCACCTGGCTGGAGCTCAGCACCTTCACAGGAGGAGGAAGCATCGCGCCAGAGCTGTGAGACCCCATCATACGCTCAGCAGAAACCTGCTGCCGAGCCCACTCCCAGGGAAGAGTCTAGGAGTCACGGGGAACCGTGCTGAGGAGGAGCCCAGCTGGGGTTCTCACAGGTGAAAGGCAGCCTAGCATTAGGCCTTGCAATGAACTCTTCCCTGCCTCCAGGAAAAATTTTTTAATTCTGGAAAGAAGGTATCTAAGTTTAAATATATACATCTTCAACTCAGGTAATGTAGAACCATGATTATAGACGACATTGTAAGTCAGGAGGATAATGCAGAAATTAGAGAAAGAATAAACAAGAAACTAAGCAACTTTCAGCATCTAAGCCACTGCTGTTTTTAGGGGGAGGGTGGTTCCAGGAATCAAACTCCTGACCTTGCACTTGCCAGGCAGGTGCTTATGCCACTGAGCCACATCCCGGGCCCTCTATCCCTGTTTTTAGGGACACACACTAGTGAGATCCCAGTTTAGTCCTGCCGTATGGGGCTGTTGAGAAGAAAAAGCAAGACAAATAATTTGAGAGGATTTTAGAAATACTCTCCCACTCCAGTCCAAATGTATAAACGTACGCCCAAGACCAAGGGCCTTGGTGTGCCCTGCGGGATGACAAGGGCGAGGAGGGTGCTGTTTCTTTGCAGGCGGTCATGTGACCCTGACTGGTTTTTAAGAGCATGAAAGACCCAGTTGTACTTGCAGATGACAAAACACTCAGCAGTCCTCTTAGCGCAGGAAGAGTGAACCAAAAAGTGTGTGTGTACATAATGGTAAAACCAGCGTACATCCATTACCAAAAATACAACAATCGCTTCTAGTTCCAGCCATCCTGAGATAACCCATTTGGAAATATTTTCTTTTGTTTCTTTCCTCCTCCTCCTCCTCCTCTTCTTCTTCCTCCTCCTCCTTCCTTTTTCTTTTTGACACAGGGTCTCGCTGTGTAGTTCAGGCTGGTCTTGAGCTCACTTTATAGCCCAAGCTGGTAGAAATATTTTCTTATACAGATTTTGAGGTCATATAGTGTATTTCTGTATATACATACATATGTATTTTTGTTAACAACATGCATATATGAAATACATACTTTATTTTAATGAAGTCAGGATACTACATATTCTTTCTTTTGCAGCTGCTTTTAGCTAACAATATATTATATAATTTTTATGCTATTAAACACTTAAATATTTGGCAATAGTCTATCAAATGAAGGCATCAAAATCACTTAACTAATCCCTTAATTTGGACAATGGCATAGTTTCTAACTTTATGGCCACATAGATCAGCCTGTGAGGAACATTCGCACGTATGAGAACAACCCTGGCAGAAGTCTGTGTCTGTAGCTCTAGTTAATTCCTCAGGGCTGTGCTTTCCACACCTATGCATCACCATTACTACTTTGCCATAATTAAATACCATATTACTACACTAAAAATGCCTCTAAATCAACTTGTTTCTGCTGTTAAATAAATGTGTTTTAAAGCAAAACTTATTATTGCAAATGTAAAACCAGCGTTGTACGCCATAAATAAAGGCAATCATAAAAATAAATATGATGAATGAGAATCAAGACCAAATGCCACATGTAAAACATAGTTAGGATACTGCTACCTGTTCTGCAGGAGATCAGGAGGTTAGAGAGATGTGAAGGGCACACAGCTGAGGGTGCTCCGCCCCAGGGTCAGAGGACTCGGAAGGGACTGACCAGCAGGGAACAGCTTCTCCTGCGGGAAGTCAGAGCTACTCTGTACCACTGGGAAAACTGTGTGCAGGAAACAGGTCTTAAGATGGCTATTGCTAGCAGTGGCGTGGGGTGAAAGGTAGATCCAGACGCTTTACAAAGTCTTTGATAGACTAAGCCCAAACACTATGCAGTGTTTATCACAGTGTCATTGTCCACTTTACTTCTGTTTATCACAGTTTCATTGTCCTCTTTACTTCTCCTGCATAAATATTAAGCAGTATAAACCAAAGTATTCAAACTTAAAACTTTTAAGCCTTTTAAGAGTAAGAGATTCAGCAGCTGAATTTTCAGTGTCCCCCCGCCCCGCCAACTCCTCTAGCCAATCCGCAGTCCTTGGGCAGAGCGACTACATGAAGCTTCAGTGAGTAGCAAGTTTATCCAAACTGATATTGTGCTTGGTTTAACCAAGCTAAAGTAAACTCAGGGTAACATGCGGAAGCGACTTCAGCATCTGTGAATATTTCAGAACATCTTTGTACCAGCCAGCATCACTGGGGGATTGGGACAGCGTGGGTTACAGGTATTCTTTGGAGAAGTAGAAGCTGCAGAGAAGCAGCGCTCAAAAGACAGAAGTCACCACCACCTTTCAGTCAGGCAATGGAATATCTAAAATAAATGCTTACACTGTCCTGGACTGCAGTAATATACAAACACATACATAGTTATAGATTAAAGCAATTTCTAAGATTTCTAAAATAGATGAATTATGTTTCGAGGCATGGAGAATTAATAACAATTGGAAGCTTACAGCTTATTTTAAAAAGAACCCTGAGCAGATACTGTGCGTGGATGTGCTTGTTGGGGAAAAAGAAGATGTGGAAATATGTAAAAGGTTTTTGTGTTTGGAAAGAAGTCACGGATCCATATTAATTTTTGCCGCTGGACAATATGTTTGACAAGCAGCCATTTGTGGTGCACACCTGCAGTCCCAGCACTCTGTGAAGCTGAGGCAGGAGGGCTGAAGTCTGAGCTCAACCTGGACAATTTAGCAGTATGGGAGACCTGGCCTCAAAATTATAAATAGATCAAAGGGGTTGTAGCGCAGTGCAAAGGCTGTGAGTTCAATCCCCAGTACTGACTGAAAAAGCAAAACAAAACAAAAAAACTGAAGTGAATGATGTGGTGGGAGTGGTGGTACACTCCTGTAATCCCAGCATTCTGGGAGGCTGAGGCAGGAAGATTGCAAGTTGGAGCCCAGCCTGGACAACCTAGCAATTTAGCAAGACCCTGTCTTACAGTTATATATATATTTAAAAAAAAAATTAAGAAGAGCTGGGGATGTAGTTTCAATCCCCAGTACCAAAACAAAACAAAAACAACCAATCAACAACAAACTAGAAACCCCTTGAATCACAGCATCGTGTAAGAGGTGTGGTGGTGCATTCCCATAATCCTGGCACTCAGTAGGCTGAGGCAGGAGGATCACTGTGAGTTCATGGCCAGCCTGAATTACATACTGAGAACCTGTCTCAGAAAAATTAAAATTAAACCAGGCGCAGTGATATACACCTGTAATCCTCACATCTGGAGGCTGAGGCAGGAGGATCGCCATGAATTTGATACCAACCTGGTGAGACGCTGTCTTAAAAAAAAAAAAAAGGGTCTGGTCTGGGATACAACTCAGTGGCACAGTGCCTGCCTGGCAAGCCCAAGGTCATGAGTTCAATTCCCAGTATCAAGGAAAGAAAAAACCTTTTAAGATTAACAACTCTTGGGGAAACCCACTTAGGACCCCCTTTTGTCTCTCTTTACACAGAAGGTTTCTCTCAATAAATATATTTTATTCTTCAAAAAAAAAAAAGACTCTTAAATTTCCAGATAAAAATACTGAAAGAGGAAACAAGGAACAATGATAACTTGAATCTACAGTAATAAAAACAAGCTCCAAACCTAAAACAGATAAATTAAAAGCCTCATGATACATACATGGCAAACCCAGGGACAGACACAAGACCACTTCCCAATAACCAGGTAAATACAAGTGAACTAAATTCCGTGATTAGAAGACCAAGTCTTTCAGCCTATGGCCACGAACGGCAAATGGATACACTATGGTATTCCATTCTAAGCGTGTGTGCGCACGTGTGTGTGTGTGTGTGTGTGTGTGTGTGTGTGCACACTGCAGACAGCGGGCCGTGACTTACACAGTTTGGAAAGCTGTAGAGTGTTGGGAAGAGATAGGAACGGGTCCAGGCAAAACACCGGCGTGCACACCGCAGCTGCTCTCAGGCGCGGGTGCGCGGAGCGCGGCGTGCACGCCCCAGCTGGTCTCACGGAGGCCTGTGCTGTTTGCCTGTTACAGAACACACACAGCCAGCGGAAGACGGAGACAGAGATGATCTCAGGACAGAATCAGTGTAGGAGAGGACGGGGAACCAAGAGTGAGTCAGTCAATAAAACCCAGAGTATGTATCTGGGAACACACAGGCTTCTAAGGCAGGGGTGCTGGGCCTCACTGCCTCCCGCTTATTTACTGCAAAGTGCCAACACTGCCGTAAAACTGGGACACCGAGGTTTTGGTTTAGAAAAAAAGCAGCTCTATATTAACATCTTTCATCTTAAAAGGAAAACACAGTAACACATGTGCCATAGGCTTGTTACCAACTATTCCAGGGAGACTGATCGAGAATAACTGATAGAAGATAAAAAAGGATTATAGAACTAGGAGGAAATGGTAAATATAAGGCATTTAGGCACTTATAGTAATATAGGGCCGAGCATGGTGGTGGCACATGTCTGTAATCCTAGCATGCAGGAGGCTGAGGCAGGAGGATGACACATATTCTTCTCACTGTTTTGTTTGGTTCTATTTTATTTTATTTTGTACTGGGAATCAAACTCAGAACCTTACACTTGTCAGGCAGGTGCTGGCTGCTGAGCTATATCCCTGGCCCGATTATTTTATTTCTTTTTTTTTTGTACCTGGGATCAAAGTCACGACCTCATGCTTACCAGGGCAGCAGGCCCTTACACTGCTAAGCTAAACTCCACAGTTTTATTTCCTTTAAAGGGAAAGAGAGAGAGAGAGAGACAGAGCATGCAGAATGAAAGACACTACTTGCAACTCTTATATACAATAAAGGATATTAAGACTATTTAAAATGGACATGAATAGAATTTTCTCCAAAGAAAATATACAAATGGCCAGCAAGTGCATGAAAAGATGCTCAACATAGCTACCAGGGAAGTGCAAATCATGTGTCACAGCTTCACACCTACTAGTGTGGCTAGGGCTGTGATATAGCTCAGGGGCATAGCACCTGCCTAGCAAGTGTGAGGTCATGAGTTCAATTCCTGGTACCAAAAAAAACAAAAAAAACAAAACCCACAAAAAAGCTCGCCCTATTAGTATGGCTATCATTAAGTCAGTCAAGAACAGTTACTGGTAAGGATGACAAGAAATTAGACCCTCATGCATGTCTGTCGGGACATCTTTGGAGAACAATCTGGAGGAGTTCCGCACATTCTGACATGTCCACGACAGGGTGGGGGCTGTAATTTGTCAGTCTGCTGCCGGGTGGCTGTGCCGTGAGTATAACTGTCCCTCCTGAAGCACTGGCGGTGCAGCACCGGCCTGACAGAACACGCGCACTGCTGTGCTGCCAAAGTCAAGCCCGTTAGGACGGTCAGACGCTCTGTACCCAGCAGCCACCTTTGCGTGTTTAACACATTCACAAATATAAATGCATTTCTTTTGATTTAACAATATAAATTTACTTGTTGCACTTTTTAATTGATATGAATAGCATTAATTCATATTTATATTTGGACAGGAATTACTCAAACTCAAGCAACTAGATTTGGCCCATTTATAGGCTTTTTATTAATTTTAGTAAGAAGGCCCTTATAAGCGATTAGATCTGTTTGTGCTACCAGTTGTACAAACCACCTGATGGTACAGTGACGCATGTACCATCCGTGGTTCAACGTAGAAATGTACGATCCAAGAACTCCAAGGCTCAAGAGAAATAGAACTCTAGCATTTTGGTGGAAACTTCTGTCTTCCACTAATCTGCCAAAATGACCAGCACAGAGGGAAGGAGAAGAGGCGCTCAGTTTATGATGTGTTCCGGGCCTTTTAGATAACCAGGAATTGCTCCTTTGGCCACATACAGGAGTGAAAGGTGGTGCTGCAGACCTCAAGGAGAGGGGAGCTGTTCAGAGCGATGTCACCGTGGCAAGCCTGGAAGCACCCAGAGGCTTACCTGGCACGCTGCTGGCACTGCTGCAGAGAACCAGCAAAGGGCAAGAGCCTGGCCAGGAGAACGAGTGCGCACTGAATGGATTCAGCTCTAGATGTGACAGCCAAACGTGTGAGGAGAAACCAACAGAAACAGGAGGCAGCCAGAGAAAGCCTGTGCCAGCCCACCACACCCAGAGAAGCACAGGCGAAGAACAGGATGGAGCCTGCCCTGTGAGCGCAGGGCACAGGTGCAAAACACTGAGAAGAGACCGCTGGAGGCCAGGTGTGTGGAGAAATGATGAGGTGAGGTGAGGCAGGAGAATCCCAAGGCCAAGCCCACTGTGGGCAACTTGAGAGGTGTAGCAAGACCCTATCTGAAAAAAACAACTTTTGGATTGTAAAATAAAATATATGTCCACTGCCTGCTTGGGCATGTTCATAGTAGCATTATTAACAGTAGTCAAAAAGTGGAGGCAACTCAAGTGTCTACCGACTAATGGATGCATGAACAACATGCAATACATCCACATGATGGAGTATAACTGAGCAACCAAAAGAGATTACTGAAACGTGTTATTAGGTAAGCAAACCTCAAAACCACTATAGCTAAGCCACAGAAGCCGGATACCACAAGCCATAACAAATAATTCATTTATATGAAATCCTTCCAAAATATGTAAATCTGTAAGGACAAAAAGTAGTGGGGCATGGTGGCACATGCCTGTAATCTCAGCACTCAGGAGGCTGAGGCAGGAGGACTGCTATGAGTTTGAGGCCAGCCTAAATTACATAATGAATTCAAGCCCACTCTGACCTACACAGTGAGACCCCATCTCAATCCCGCCTCCCTCCCCAAAAAAAGTATGAGTAATGCTTACCACTGGCTTACTGAGGGACCTGTGGGTGGGTACTGCTAATTGGTAGGAGGTTACTTTTTGGAACAATAAAAATATTTAAAAGCTACATTTTGCTGATAGTTACATAGCTGTGGAATACTATACTAAAAACCACTAAACTGTATATTTTATTATTATTATTATTATTATTAGGTACTGGGAATTGAACTCAGGATCTTGTGCACAGGCAGAAACTGTGTCACTGAGCTATAACCCTGGACCCAAAACTGTATTCTTCAAACAGGCAAACTTTTAAATTTATTTTTATTTACTTGTTTACTTAGAGAAGTTTTGCCATGTAGTCCAGGCTGTCCTCGAACTCATGGCAATTCTCCAGCCTCAGCCTCCCAAAAGCCTAACTGTATGCACCACAGGTGACCCTTATTATGTATTATAGCTAAGTAAAGCTGCTATCGCTGCAGCTGCTGCTAATTGTTAGGGTTTTGACACAGCTGAGGAGGGGTGCAGGAGATTGCGAGGATCCTCACAGGAGACTCTAGGAGATGCTGCTATGGGATTGGGGGAGGGGTGGAGACTAGGTGGGTGCGCTCTGTTGGGAGGGGGACTGGAGGACCTTTGGCATGTGCTAGAAAGGGAGACTGAAAGTTTACTGTTCTGGGAACAGAAGACACACGGGGGAGTTGGTGCAGGGAGATACGCCGTTGTATTAGGTGTCGGCGCCATGATGGACGGGCGTCATGTAAAACCTGGCAGAATTCCACACAAGTTGAACTTGTCATTAATAATAATAATAATAATAATTGCCATCAATGATGTTAACTGATGGGTACAAGGCTTTCAACTACATCTGACAAAAAATGACTATTTTAATACACAAACATAAATATACAAGATGCAAGCTAAATTTTAAAAAAAATCAAAAACCTAAAAGAAAAGAACAACTAAGATGGATAAGCAACTCACAAACAACAAAACAATATGAAGAGATTCTTTACTCAAAACAAACATGGAGAACTGCTTTAAGCTACCAGACAGACAAAATAATAAATTAGGTAATAGTACAGGCAGATGCTGGGAAAGGCTCTGCATGCATTCTGTAGCACAACACGGGCAATTTTTAGAAAATCAGCATGCAGATACCCTAGAGCCAGCGACGCCACCCACCTCTGTCTACACCTGTCTGTCTCCATCCATCCATCTGTCCCAGAGAACTCTTGCAACAGCCAGAAATAATGAACTAGATTTACATACAGTGACATAGATGACTAAAACACATAATGCTAAAGGAAAAGACAGTATGAGACTTATAGCACAATGGTGTTTATTTAGGTAAATTTAACTAAAGCAAAACATGACCTACCTTTCAAGATGCACATATTTCTTAAGCAGATATAATGTAAGATTTCTCCCAAACAACACATATGGCTGTTTAGTGTGACTGCCTGAAGGTTGGGAGTACTGGGAAAAGATGGATGTTAAAGGGGAAAAAATAAAAATTAAAAAAATAAAAGACAGGCTTTAAATGGAGCTAGAATGCATGGTGTGGTGGTACACTTCTGTCATCCCAGCACTCGGGGCTGAGGCAGGAGGATCTTTCCAAACCTGAGACCAGTCTGGGCTACAAAGTGAGCTCAAGGCCAGACTGAACTGCATAGTGAGACTCTCAAAAAAGATCCCCCTCCGCCCATAAATAAATAAATAAATAAATGAAGCTAGGATTATATTGTGCCACAAACTAAGGAATATTACAGTTCAATTCTTTGGACCCAACTGACAAAAAGAATCAACAAAATCCCATGCATTACTTCCTAACGAAAAATGTAATAAAAATAAACGATATCACACAGTTGTCGGTAAAGCAATAGATAACCAAACCACCATGGAGAAAAGGAGGCTGGGAAGCCAGGCTGGGTCCTGGGCTGAGTCACTCAGTCTTCAGGAAGAGCCTGGGGTAATAAAACGCACGTCTGCGGTCCAGCACCTACTCCACCTTCTCACCCACACACGGAAGAGAGGAAAGAGAAAGAACCACCCTTTACAACTTACATGAGAGGCAAAAATCTAACTTTTTGGCACATGAAAACAGGTTTTTACAGCCGGGCCTGGTGGTGCACGCCTGTAATCCCAGCATTTGGGAGGCTGAGGCAGGAGGATCAGTGCAAGTTCGAGACCAGCCTGAGCTACAAAGTGAGCTCAAGGACAGCCTGAACTGCACAGCGCGACCCTTTCTCAAAAAGACAAGCAAACCTCAGTTTTTTACTAAAAGCAATGAATAGGAAACGCCCCCCTGGGACGGGGCAGAAGGGAATCCCCATGTTTTAAAGACTCAGGACTCGGCGTTATCTGACCCCCAAAAGTCAGGTCGGACTCGTGTTTACTGAGACAAAGGTTGGTCAAAGCGGGTCCTCCGTGTTGCCACCCAAACAGCCGCCCCTCAAACGTCAGCGCGCTCTGCAGTTGCAGCCGCTCGGCTTCCGGCGCGGGGCTCGCGCTCCCGGGCCGAGCAGCCTGTGCCCACGGCCGGGGGAGTCAGCGCGAAGGCCGGCGGCCTCGTCTCCACCCCACCGCCGGGAGGGCCGGGCCGCCGTGCACCTCGAGGCGGAGACCGAGGCCGAGCGGGCGCCGGGGCCGCGGTGGGGCGGGGGTGACGCGGAAGCCAGGCGTCGGCTCCGCGTCCCCTCGCTTCGGTTTCCGCACTTCCGCGCCGGCCCGGCCCGGCCTCTGGCCGCAGAGACCGCGCTCCGACCCGTCCCGCCCGGCTCCGTCCCCCCCTCCGGGGCCGCGGCGCCCCCCCCCCCCCCGTGTCCGCGCTCCGCAAGGAGGAGCCCGCGAGCGCCGCCGGGCAGGGGCTGTGCTTACCTCGCCGCGCGGCCGGGCCAGCCCGGGCTCTGCAGCCGCCGCCGCCCTCCGGCCCCTCGCCCGCCCGCCCGGAGCGGAGCGGAGCCGCGCACGTCCTGGCCCCGGCCGCTGCGTTTTCCTCAGCGGCATCAGTGGGAAAGCGAAAGCGAAAACCCCGGGGAGGAGGGCGCCCGGCCAGCGGGGAGCGCGGGGAGTGCGGGCCGGCGGCCAGGGGGCGGCGGGCTGGGCCTGAGGCGGCGGCCCGGAGCCCGGGAGAGGACCGGGAGAGGACCGGGAGAGACCGGCCAGGGAAACGGAAGTCCGAGACGGCGGGGGGCCGGGACGTGGCGGGACAGCGGGGCTCCAGGGGCGCGGGGCGCCAACCCCGGCCTGGCCCTTTCCCGACTGGGCCGGGCTTGGACGTTCTCCGGCCCGCAGCCCCGGGACGGGACGGTGCTCACACCTACCTGGGACCGTCAGGAAGGTGCCCAAGGCCGCGCGAGACGAAAACGCTGTCCGGTCAGCTCCAGGTGGTGGTGGTGGTGGTGGTAGGGTCGACCCGTCTCCATGGTAACCGGAGCGGTTTTTCAGTCTGGGCGCTGTCATGGTGACTTGGGAGACAGAGGTGTACTGCAGTGACTATGGCAGGCGCCTCACCCTCGGCCTGAGGATTCACCCCCATAATGAGGCTATCTTATCTGGCCAGGGTAGGGTCCCTGGCATTTCCCTTGGGCAGCACGACCCCTACCTGAGCTGGAACATATTTCTCTAAGCATTGTTTTTCTCTCTCTTTGAGCATTTCTACCCACTTGCTTTTGGAAAATATTGACAAGACGACTCACTGTTTGGGACACAGCAAATATAAGTTTTTTTTTTTTTTTTGTCACAGAACAAAAATGAGGCAGTTTGAAATCTGGAGCAGAAAAAACAAACATTACTCTGAATAAATTCACTTGTTTGCATTTGTAATTTGACCTGCATGATGGAGGCCTTGGTATGCAGAGGCTTTTGGCATTTTCCTTAAGAGCAGGTTGGGTCATGGGCAGGACAAATGGGGACCTTGGCAAAACAACAGCCCAGGTTTACCTCTTCATACTATGATGCTTTTATTCCTCAGTGTAAAAGAAGGGGGGCGGCAAACGCATGCCGTGGAGCAAGCCTGTTCCTCACTGGGGCACAGTTTCTGGCTCCATGAGGGCAGAGTGGAGCTAAGTCTGCTTCTGTATAGAAAGTAAGTCTGGAAAATGAAGACCAGGACAAGAGAGAATATGTTAAAGTAAAGCCAAGTCCTGGTTTCCTCCTATGTATCTTACAAATGTGGACAGTGCCAGAAGGCTGGCCCAGAACCTTTAATCCCAGTGATTTTCCATGGTCCAGATTTCTCCTTTATCTTGTAGGACCAAAAATCTTGGCTGATTTTGTTGTTCTAGAGTTGATTAGCACTGTTGTATAAAGCCAGAATTTAATTTTAATTTTATTTTTGAGGCAGGCTCTTGCTGTGTAGCCCAGACTGGCCTCCAACGCATGATCCTCCTGCTCAGCCTCCTGAGTGCTAGGACTACAGGGGTGCACCAGCGCACCCGGCCCCAGAGCTTCTGATGGTTGCAGCACCCCTGGTTTTGACACTGGTCAACCTGGGGAAACATCTGGTATCCAGTCTGCCTTCCTTGTCTCCTTATCTTTCGTTTCTGTTCCCCGACATCTTGTTCCCATGGAGACTAAGTAAATGCGCAGAAGTGCTGCTCTGAGGGGAACCAGGATGACACTTGTACAAGAAGGTCAGTACGGTTCAGTCAATGAATCAGAGAAGATGTCCAGTACACAGGATTAAATAGTCACTCTACAGTCTAACCCCTGCCACAGTTAGCCCACATGGACCGAGTCAGGCGGCAAGGGCTCACCAAATTCTAAAAATATGATTGAAGACAGTTGTTGTTATTTAAAAAATCATTTCATTTATTAGAACTGTCTCACTTCTCAAGGCACTTCAGTAGCTTTCACAAAAACACATTTAAAAAAAAACCTAAATAAACCATGTGCTTTAGGAGTAGCATGGCAACATAATCAGAAGGAAGACAATTACACTGAACACGAATAATATCTCCCGATGATCTGATGTGACGGAAGTGGGCAACTCTCAAAGACTGAACATGATTTTCACTTTTTTTTTTTTTTTACAATTTTCCTCGTGATTAGGTCTCCCAAAAGGAACGCACACAATGAGACCGTTTTTGGCACTCAGAGAAGTGCTAGCGGCTGAGGCTGGGGCTGGGGCTAGGGCTGGGGCTGGGAAGGCTCATGCAGCAGCAATTGCACATTGCCAGAGCGATCCTGGGCTGAGAAAAAAAGAGAGAAACAAACTGGCAAACAGCCTTTCTCAAGCCTCTGCAGGAGGGCAAATAACTTAAGGTAGAGACAACAATAAACAAAACAACAAAAGAAAATCCTCTTTGCAGCAGTTCTGAGGAAAGCCCGATTCCTTACTGACACACGCCCCTCCAACCACAGGCCAGAAGGAGATCTGTGGAAGAGGTCTGATTTACATAGTGTGGAAACGAGAAGAGCAGATGGATCATGTATTTCTCCTGGGCTGGGACAGGCCCGGGGCTCCGAGCAGATGTGAAGGAGTCTACCCGGCAGCCGCACCGAGCGGTCACAGGATCACCGCCTGTCCGTGCTCTGCGTGGCTCAGTCCTCTCCTCCTCCTCGGTCAGCCTTAGGTCTCTGGTCCTGTGCTCTTCTCCAGTGGGTACCCGATCATCCCAGTTAACATCCTCGGTAACTGAGAAAAGGTGAGAAATCAAGCTCTGTGGAATTATTTCTTTTCCTTTAAAATTCACCACTTAGGAAAAGAAAGGAGAAAACTGAAGACCTCCAGCTTCACCAGAGGCCTGACCAGGTAGTCTGAGATTAGAAAGTGTGTCTAGTAAATGTCGTGCACATCCTGCCAAATCCCTCTGGTTCTGGGGAGTCCGTAACTCCTCTGGGGGTGCCGGGCCCTCGGCTAACGGCTGGGACGCTGGGACACATCTAAATTGTCTGTAAGTAGCCATGGTGTCCCTGGAGGAAGGAAGAGCACCGGGCTGCAAGCACTCTCCGAGGCTGGGTCCCTTCCGTGAGAAGGTCAGGCAGAGGTCAAAGGACAGACAGCAAAGCCCTTTGTCACTGACAGACCCGGAGTCTGCGCAAGATGTTTCTGACGAGATGCAGGCTTTCTGCTTCCATTTCTCCGGTACCGGAGTTGTGTTAAAAGGCTGTGGCTTTCAGGATTGTGGGGCTTTCTTCGCCATCTTTTAACATCCTTGTGAGGCCTGGGGTGTGTCTATGTTTTAGGCTATTAGAATAAGCAAAACAGATGTTAGTAACATCCTGAAACAAATCAGCTTCCAAATAGTCTCACAACACATCAGCCAGAAACGAGGATCTCTTCACCAGGGAAAGAGGTTTCTGCTGGTTCGTGTGCTATCCCAGAGCTGCAGCCTCCACGGAGCTGTGCGCAGAGCAAGTCCTCACAGGATCGGACCACTGCTGTTTACCACCCTCTCGCGGCTAACCCAGTCTGAGGTGCTGAGAGAGTCTGCAGGGGGCTCCTTGGCGGGGCCAGGCCCATACCCAGTGTGTTCACACTGGGACGGGACAGAGAAGCAGCCCTCCTTACCCTTTGACCCTCAGCATCTGGTCGATGGTGTCTGGGAGAGGGGTGCCAAAGCTCTCTGGCAAGAACAAGGTGAGGATGGCTGTCAGGATGGTCAGACTTCCCATGAGGATGTAAGGGAGGAAGCGGTCATAGGCACCTGTGGCGAAGCAGAAAGAACTGTAAGCCCCAGGTGTGGTGATTCTTGCTCTCTCCCCATCCCCTCGTACTCCCAGCACTCGATAACAAGCATCACCTCCACACTGGCCTCAGCATTCCCCCGTCTGAGCTGCCAGCATGGAATCTGGCTGTCTCAGAGCCACGGCTGGCCCAGGCTTGCCCAGAGATCCCGCCGTGCCCAGCTCATTGTCTAGGAAGTGTGGGGCCCAGGAGAGCTCCGCTGTGATGACTAGTCCCATTTGCCAGTGTTAGGCTTCTAAGGAACATGGGGTTCTTGTCTAGGGACAGGAATAACTCTTCCACTTCTGCGGATGTGTCACTGTTTGCTTTGCCTTCCAACTAGACGAGAAGGGGTTTTGGCTTGTTGGTTCTAGGCAGTCTGCTCGCAGAGCACTGTGGTTATTCTGGTGGATTCCAGTCCTTCCCAAAGATATACTGGATAAGGATATACAGGGAAACAGCCACTGCCATGAGGCAATACCCAAGGGAGAGAACACTGCTACCAAAATATGGCACAGGATTTTTTTTTTTTTTTTTTCATGGTGAGGGACTGAACCCAGGGCTTCTGGGCAAGTGCTCCACCTCAGAGCCCAGCCCCAGCCCTCTGGGAGGATCTTGCACAGATGAAACCACTATGTAAGCTGCTCCAAGGTACCCTGCTCTCTGTTCATGACAAGTCTTGAATGCACATTTCCCCTTGTGCTCCTTTTAAATTCCAATTCTAAGAAGAAATGTTTCCATTTAAGTAAACTGATTTCTTAAATCACTATAGTTTCTTAGGCTAAATAAACCATACTTTCTGATGAAGGCCCAAGTTGTCTAGAACAGAAACAAAACCCACTTTCCCCTCAATTTCTGGCTAGTCTGTTGGATGGCATCCACTTGGAAGTGGTTGCCTTGGAGGTGGGTGTGTAACTCAGTGGAGGTGCACTAGCCTAGCATGTGTGAGGCTCTGGGTTCGATCCAATCACACACACACACACAGCACCTGGACAGGAATCTTCTCCAGCAACTGATCCATTACTAGATGTATCCCATTTGCCATTTATGCTTATCTCCCTGGTAACAAGCTCTCTAGTTCCATGAAGGTGGTCAGTGCTAGCGTGTCATTGCTCCAGGATGCCCTGGGCCCATGGGACTTACCAAGGTACACGAAGTAAGGAGACAGGATGCTGCCAAGGCGGGATGCTGTGGAGCTGACCCCCACGCCCATGTTTCTGACCACTGTGGGGTACAGTTCAGCTGTGTACACATAGACCATGGAGAAGGCAGCAGTGATGCCAAACTTGCCCACCATAACCAGGACTGTAGCCAGGTAATTCAGGTCTGGAAAGGCAAAGGAAAGAAAGTAGATATGCTGCTAGTGAGGGTTCCTCTTCTATTTTGCCTGAAACAAACATTTTCTTCCCGAATTGTTTGGGAAGGGGTGTTTCTGGGTTGTTTTCTGTAACTTCCTGGGATGAAGGACCACAGCTAAGATTTCCAAGTTGATTACTTAAAAGGAACTGGGACCTGCAGCATCTTCCCCAACCTAAAGGCCACCAGAGGAAACTCCCTGCAGCCCAATCAGCCTGCCTTCTAGGGCAAAAGTCACAACAGAGGTGTCTGGTGGCGGGGTTAGCTCGTACCGCAGAACCTCACAGTGTAGGACCTGGTGGAATTCACTAACAACTTTTGGATGGAGAATTCAGTTCTAACTCATACTTCCATTTTACTCAAGCCTCAGAAAATTCAAAGACCATCAAAACTGGTCTGTCCTTGCTGCCCTCTGAGGAGACTGAATAATGACCGGAGTGTTGCTCTGAGCTCACATGTGAAGCCGGGGCTCCTTCTGTCATGCCTTGTGTGGTCTGCAGAGGGCTCCCTGCTTGACAGGCCTCAGAGTGACTACCAGAGGCTCGCGAATCGCCAGGAGCACTACATACTCTAGATACAGTGTCCATCACAGGACAGAGGACCTGTGATGAGGGCCCATCCACTGTTCTAGAAGTTGTCAGAAAGGGTTCCTCTCACTAACCTGTGGGATATTAAAACAATTTCAGAAACAAAAAACCCTGTCCATGGCCTCTGTGAACTTCCCTTCCTCTCTCCTCCTTCAGCTCTTACTAACTGCCTTTTCTCCTCAATGTGCCAGGCTCGCTTGCTGTCAGGTCTCTGCCTTTCTTATCTCTTCTTCTGAAACTGTCCTCCCAGATGTCATGGCTTTGTGTCACTGCATGTTCTTTTCTGTTGAACTTTCTCTTGTTCAGGGACACTGTCAGTAGCTACTCTGTGACATTAGTGCCCCACTTTATTTTCATTCATAGAGGGTCACATAATCTGAACACTCATAAGCGTTTTATATTTGCTTGCTTGTTGTCTGTTTTCTCAACTGGAGTGTGAGCTCTGTGAGGCCTGAGGTTTTGCCTGACTCGTTTACCTCTGTGTCATGAGCACCAAGCCCAGCGCCTATCCTATGGCAGGGCCTCCACAGCTGCTGGCTGAACGAATAATGAAAGAGGGCCAGAGAAAAAGGTAATGAGGGCATCTCTCTAATCCCCCTTAAGGCCCATACAGCTGAGGTCTGGAGTAAAATTAACCTACAGCCCCTGTGTTTGTTGCTCCTTTTTACTCCCCCACTCCCTAAAGGTAAAGAATGCTCTGCTCTCATGTGGAACTCCACCTGAAATTTTTAGGCAAGAACGCATATCTGCAGGAGAGCTCTGCGGGGCTTGGTTTTGCTCTCTTTCATTGAACGGAGAAGCTGGCCAGAAACAGAGTCAGTGCCTCAGTGAAGATCTGGGACTGCAGACACACATGGTCCCTACCTGGGGGCACCAGTTGCACGAAGAGAAGGACACTGCCACCCAGGAAGAGAGCGGAGGCCAAGGAATAGCGCCGGGGCATGTACTGCAGCAGCAGCCAGGCCAACACATATGCTGGGACTTCGACCACCGCAGAAAGAAAGCCGTTCACATAGATGTCTCCGTACAGGTTAGGAGTGTCAAGGGACAGTCCAAAGTAGCCCACTGATATGGTCATCCTGCAGGGTAGTGCAGAAGAAAGCTAGAGAAGCAGTGTCCATGGCTCCACACCTGTCCAACTGGAAAATGAATCATCTGGGGGAAATTCTAAGCTACTCCCTAAGCAGAACATAGGAAAGCAGCATATTTAACCCTGAGCTATACTTCACTGAACAAAAGGTAACTCTCCCAGCCCAGACGGTATGCGCAAATGCTTTGTCAGTGTACTCTCAGAGCATCCACAACCAAGTATCCCAGCACGAGGGCTAATACAGTTCAGATAGCTTTATCTCACTAAAAAAAATTCCAACCCGCCTTCAGCCTTAAAACTCCTAAGATACAGCACTTACAGAAGCCTATTTCCCTATTCTCTGAACTTCCCCAAATCCAGCAACTGCAGAAGGAGACCGAGGCAGCAAACAAGGCACAACAGGACACCAAACATTTGGAGAAAGACCGCCAGCAGACCACGGTGGCCAGCCACGAGGAGGTCCCAGGCAGCTGACACCAGCCCCAGGTCAGGTCCTTTCGCCTGTGTGCCCCTCAGTGTGCCTGGGTCCTGTCCTCAGTGCATTCTGCTGAAGGTCTGGCAGATCAGACCTTCACGGATCAGACTGTTTTTGACTCACCTGCAGGTTTAAAACACAGCTGATACAAGGAAGGAAGGAAAAGAATAGATCGTGCTCTGGGAACTCAAGAGCAGGAGGAGAGTCTAGGTGAGCACAGAGGGGTGACTCACTGCATAAAGTCTGGGGTGCAGGCTACATGCTGGGCCTGTCTTATGGCACACTCAAAGAGCAGTGAACTGCCCTGAGGTAGCCCGGGTCATTCCCTGGAAATAGTGACTCATAGTACCTCCCAGGTGCTGGATGGCTGCCACCAAGCCAGCTGAGTCTAGTAGTAAGGACTCTGAATGAAGTCTGTCCTCACCACTCACTCAGCAGGCTCAGCAAGTCTCCCAGAATCCGAGGGGTCTGGCCACTAAGCAAAGCTACCCAGGTACTCAGAAGTGTTTTCTTCTCCCTGGTAACTCACAAACTCCTTCTTGATATCTTGTGCAATGCCTTATTTCTAGGAATCTGGAGAGGAAGCAGCCCTGACTTGGCCCTGACTCCAGGATGGTCTCTGAACATCCCAGACAGAACACATCCAGAAAGCTCTCAGCAGCTTCTGTCGCCTGCAAGATAAGGTGTTGCCACTCAGATCCTTCCTAAGCCTGCCCTGTCCTCCTTAGTCACTGCCTGTGCCTAGGTGGAAGGATGTAAGGGACAGGAACAACTAAGCAAGGACCCACAGTGGGCAGTGATTCACCTTCAGACCTGATGAGTTCCTCAAAGATCCCCGATTCCCAAAACAGCCTCTATGATCGTTTTAGTCTCCTTTTCTGTGTCCATCACATTAAGAGTTGTGACAGGCCCATTTATTCATCCATTACAAGGCACAGCCCTTTCACCTGTGAAGACCCCTGTCTTTCAGTCTGGGTTTGAGCCTTGTCTGTAAACGAGGCCGTTTCTAGAAGCATGCTGGAAGCAGCAGGCGGGACTTACACACCATAGAATTATGGACATGATAGTGACGATTCGGATATTCCGGGTCCGGAGCAGATCCAGAATGTGGTGGGACTGCTGCTTCTTGGAATTCAGGTCTTGTAACTGTAGAGACAATGTGATGAGGGAAACAGAGAAGGTTGGTGACTCGAGAGTATAGAGAACATACCCGGAACTGCCATCTTAGCTGTCTTCTCTGAGTTAGGGAGTGTCTCAGGTTCTTCCCTGAGAAGAACTCTGTTTTGGGGCTTCAAAAGGTTCTCCCAGGCCTGTCAATAACAAATCGGAGTGGCTGAGAATGCGGGGAACAGGGAGGTGACAAGTTCCTCACAGAGCACAGTGCAGGTGGAGTTCAGGCTGACAGCCCCTCACCCACCCACATTCCAGGGAGACCTCTGAGTCCTCCTGCCCAGCCTGGCTCCCTTCCCTATGGGTCAGGGAGAGAAACAGGCTATGCAGTTTACTGATCTGACATGTACAAAGAATTAGTGTTTTGAGTTCTCATACTAAGTAGTTATTGGTCTACTTCCAGGGGAAAAAAATTAAAATTGAAAAACAGGAAAATTGACCCGAGCTTCACCCAGAGTAACTTCCTATGAAATTCAGTACAGCCCAGGCCATTAATAAACTGCACGTCTAAACATACTGATGTTGCTTTCTTAAGCAAACCCAACTTTGGAGCTTAGTTTTCCCCAGTTAGTAAACAGTCCAACGAAAGGTCAACTTCAGACTGGAAGGGTCCCCTGAGACAGCCTCATTTCCTCAAAGACACCAATGAGGCTTATGGGTTCACCCAGACTGACCCCCACTTAGGGACCACTGAAGCCACCTCACTTAAAAGGCCTCTCTGCCACACCCTACCCTGACCTATGTGCTCAGGGCCCTTTCCAGTATTGTGCTGAGTGACAGCTGCTGAGTAGCTACTGCTCAAGTGGGCAGGCAGCAGGACTTTCAGTAGCCACTGGCCTATGGGCTGGTCCCTCTGGCCAAAGCCTCGAGTCTGTCTCCGGGCCTGAGTGCCTGTACCGGGCCTGCTGTCACACTTCAGCAAGGCTGCTCATGGCTGTTCCGACAGCCAGTTCCCTATCTTCCCATCACACTAGAGTTGCATTTCACAACCCTATCAGCCAGCATTTACAGCTTCTAATCTCGTCTCAAAATCCTGAGTCAGGAGAAACTGCCTGTTGCAGAAAGGGCAGGGAAGGGGACAAGAGGGAAGAGCAAGAATCAGCAACCAGACGGTCAAGAAATTACTCATGGTGTATAAGATTGGGGCTTGTGGGGGGTAGAAGGAAGAGGTGGACCTCAGGAAGGACGTAGGTCCAACATGTTATGTGACAGCTAACCACTGGAGGGCGGAGGGAGACCGAATGCTGGTGTTCTATACATTATGCACTAGATTATCTTTTTAAAATGACAAATCACCTTAAGCATAAGAAACAAGGGCTTCCAAAATGCTGATTTGTAGAAAGCCCATTTCTCATAAAGGGTATTGATATAAAAGTAATGGTTAAAATACACAATTGCCTAGAAGTATGGATGCCTGAAATCCACGGGAAAGGTGAAGACAGGCAAGTGACAGCTATTTTGCAAATTCCGAGTTATGCATCTGCACAAGACTGGGGATTAAACCCAGGGATGCTCTACCTCTCAAATACAGCCCTGGCTCTTTTAATTTTTGAGACAGGGTCTTGCCAACTTGAATCTGCATTCCTCCTGCCTCAGTCTCCCACTGCTAGGATTACAGCTATGTGCCCTGGCAGCCAGGTGACTTTTAATGAGGCCTGATGGGGGAGAGCTGGGGCTCAGGCAGTGCAAGGGCTGGCCTCCTGCGGCAGGGAAGTCCGCAGGGCTATGTGCTGCTGCCCTTAGATCCCAGCCAGTGCGCCACCCCCAACCAGTTCCCACATGGCGCTCACTTCGCTCGGGTCAAAGATGGTGGAGGGCGCCACGATCCCGTTCATCTTGGCGGCCTTGCGGATGATTACTTCTGCCTCCTCAAATCGTCCCTGAGAGATGAGCCAGCGGGGGGATTCGGGGATGAACCTAGAAGGAGGACATTCTCAGTGAGGCCTTCTGCCCAGCAGGTGAGGTACAGCACCAGTTAGAGTGGGCAGTGAGGTTTCTGATCCAGAACTGGGTGCCAGTTCACAAGCCAGGAGCCGAGAGCCGCTCTACACCGGTAACAAGCTGAGGTATGACTGTGGGGCCCTTGCAGGGTGAAACCCTCGCAGCCTGCCCTGGCTGAGGGGAGCCCTATGCTGGCTGGTATCTCCAGTGATGGTGCCCCCTGCTGGGTGCCAGGAGGCAGCTGCAACACAGGCTCCTGAAGCCTACCTCCCACGGAGGGCTCTGCCCATCCAGAACCTTCCATTCATTTGTCCTGTCCCTGGCACCCACAGAAATGTCTGTGCTGTCCTGTTCTGCTTTTTCCTCACTTCTGCCTCCCCTGATTTATCCAACAGACCTGCAGGCACTCTGCACACTCTCCTGTGAGCTCTTCCTCCTCTTCTATTGCCCATGGTGTGAGGCCTCAGCACACGCAGTTAGAAGCAGAGCTTCAGTTCTGCCTGACATCAGCCTGGAGCTTCACTGTATTGCTCTGAGATCTGAGGTCCCACTGGACCCTGCCCCCTTGCAGCCACTTCTTCCTCTCTCTGCACTTAGAGCAACCTGGCCCAGGGCAGAGAATAGGTCTGAGGACGTCTTGTGATCGATCCTGTTTTGTTTGGCTCTTCTGAGTGTGTAGAGATTTTGAAACAGCTCACAATCATTTACCCTTCCTGGCTCTGGGACCCCAACGGGTCATCTGAGGGCTGCTGCTGCCCTCTAGCGGGGCCAGATGGTAGAAGCTGTCCTGCTGGAAGTCAGCACCAGGTACACTTACCACCAGAGGGCTGCACACAACACCCCGGGCAAGGTCAACGCCAGCAGCAGCATCCGCCAGTCTCTGATGAAGTAAGCCAACAGGGGCAGCAGCATGAAGCCGAATGCAAAAAATATGCACACTCCCAGCGTGGCGAATATAATACGCACTGACTTGCCGAGGATTTCTGTTCCTGTTCCAAACAAGGGAGGAGTCAAGCGAGCACTTTAATTGGGGTTATTTCCTTCTTAATTTTGCACAGCATCACCTTCAACATATGGACAAGAAGGGAGTGGAAATATCTTCAGGCTCCCAAGTCCGGGGGATGGGTTGGCTCTGAACCCCATCCAGTCTAACCCTGTCCTGGACTGTTTCACTGAGACTCTCAATCCCTCAGTGACAGTTTGCCACTTTCCTCAGCCACAAGGTAATGCTATGTTGGGCCCCTGACGTCCCCCAGAAGGGAGAACTCATTACTGAGGCTATCATCCTCAGAGGAAAAAAGATAATCTATAAAATGCGAAACGAAAAAATAACCCTTTTCACAATACAACCCAAGGCATCCAGAGAGTATCAGCCAGTCAGGCTCCTCCGAACAGTGCATGACACCTTTGTAGGGAGGAGAGGCTGGCACCTCTGAGCCAGAGCCCTGCTGTGTCCTTAGGGTTCAACACGAAGCCACGTGAAGCCTGCTCCTGTGCAGCTACCCTCTCTCATAGCCATCACTGGCCGCAGCACCCTGCAGACCCTTCCCTGGCGAGCCGTCCACCAGAGCCTGTACTCCTCCCGGCATGCCTTCCTCTTCTGCCAGCTACCTCAACAGGAGTGGAACCTTTTAAATGGATGATCTCTGGTGAAGTAAAATGGCTGCAAGTACTAGTAAGATCAAGATGCCCCAACTCAGAAGCCAGAAAAGCAGGTATCAGATGTCAGGCTATGGAGCCACTGGGACCCAAGACTGGTCATGTGTCTGGCTTGGTTTCCCTCCTAATAAATTGGGTTCATCAGGAAGCTGTGGCCAGAGGTGCTGGAAATCACACCCAAACTCCCAGGGCATCAGAGGTGTCTCCAGAAAGGTGGGTGGCAGGATGATGACAAAACACAGGATCAAGTACTCAACTCCAACAGGATGGCCATACCCAGGACAAATGCTGCCACGTAGTTGGAGATCTGACCCATGCCGACCAGGACAAAGAGCACCGTGAACATCTCGAAGTTTTTGGAGAAGACCTGCAGTAAACTGAAACCGGTCTGCATCGCCATGGTCACAAACAGCACATTCTTCCGACCAAACCTGGGGAAGAAAGGAGAGTCATGGAGAGCCAGCTGGGAAAGGCAGCAGGGACGGGCTCCCCAGAAAGGGCCACTCGGGAGCACTCTCGGACAGTGTCACCAGGGCACCCGCACTCAGGCTCCCTGTCCCCATGCTGTTACGCCCCTCCCCACTCCCCTGGAGACACATGCAGCCCGGGTACCAAAAGACAGCACCGCCATTATGATACTATCTGTGGCTGATTAAACCCCATCAATTACACTAGAATCCATATACTCACAATGATATTTGAAAAAAAGTATTAGCCAACTTTGGAGGATAAGAGAAATAATTCAATAAAGGGGAAGAACCATTCGTCTTGCCTTTCTATTGTAAAATATGTGAACAGTAACCAACAAAGAAGATAGGAAGAATCATTTATAAAAAGTATTCTAAATATTAAATAAAAAGTGATAAAATTACAGTATTGCCATTTTATAGCTCCCCTCCCAGGAGTAACAGTCCGAGGCACTGGGGATGAGTGACTGCTAACATCATGAAGGACAGATGCCGTGTGCTCCCTGCAATCCTGCCTCAGGGAATGAACCCGAATGAGGATCTACATCCAGCCGCCTACCTGCAGGGCAAAGAGGAATATGCTGTCCTGCACCAGAAGTGCAGTCAGCAAAAGCCCAGTGGGAAGTGAGGCAGGAGGAAGAGCCCACAGGGGTTCAATGGATAAAATGTCAGACAAAGAAAGGGAGGGAAAGAAAACCCACAGATTGAAGCGGGCCCGGGCCAGGGATGAAGTTCCATGGTGGAGCACTTGCTTAGCATTTACAAATCTAGGTTCAATTCTCTACATCACAAAAATAAAATACACATCAAAATTTTTAGTTTGCAAGATTAAATTTGTGTCTACAGATGCACATTAGGAGGATGAAAGCATAAAAAAAATAGTCCTGACTGCCACAGTCCTGAATGATGACATCTGACAGATCAAAATACCTAAAATCTAACATCTCAAATGATCACAATTCTGAAAATAAAATTCTGGAAAAAACTTTTAAAAATTACTTAAAATACACTAAGTTACATTTTAAAAGAAGGGTTTGAGAAACAAAAACAGCAAAAAATACTAAAAACCAAAAATGTTAGAACATTTCATATGCAATGATATATAATAAAAGACAACACATTTTTTGGCTAGCATAAACATTCAGATAACCACAGTCACATGTACATATCAATTACAAGCACACAAAACATATTCACAAATAAGTCAAAAAGTAAAATACACTCACAAATACGGCTGGTAACTGTGCAGGCCACTCCGTCATTACAGTCACTTAGAATACTGGGGTGGGCAATCTAAGTCTTTTCTTCTTGATGCTGGGAAGCAAACTCAGGCAGGACCTTGTGTGTGCTGGGCAAGTACTCTACTGAGGAAATGCACTAAGTGACATTTCCAGCCCAATAATCTAAGTCTTTTGATGAGATCAACTGAAAACCCTGATGTGTCACTATTGTATATGTAGTTTCCCAAGAAGCTGAGACCATGAGAAGTTGAATCTTTCACAAATGCAGCCGTACGAAAAGGACACCTTTTCATTTATTAGGTTTCCAAGTTTTACTTCCACACACAATGCTCATACACAAAATAGCACTATAATTTACTTTCATGGAGTCAAATTTGCATTAAATACAGAAAATGAATTAGAACTTCCTGAAAATCTTTACATAATCTAAGTCTCCAGTATTGGAAATGATGTAAACATGAAATAAATAGCATGAAGAGCTGTAAAAATAATGCTGACAATTTAAAATATCGGAAGGGCTGAGGGTGCAGACCAGAAATAAGTTGTATGTTTAGTCTCCTCAAGGACCTGGGTTAAATTTCCAGCACCAAATGAATAAATAAAATAGTTGAAAAAAAAGAAAAAGACATGAATAAATGAAAAAAGAAAGCAACATATAAAAAAGTGTACCACAGCTTAGTATGCACATGAAGCCTAGCACGCCCAAAGCCCTGGATTCTATCCCCAACTCTCCCCAGAAATTTGTATTACAGGGATAAATTATAGGTAATTGATTTTACAATCATTAACTACTGTTTGAAGTCTCACATCATGATAAATAGCCACTTTTTCTTTTAGGGAATGGCTTTTCTTGGAGAATAAACACATTAACATTGGATGTCTACAGACAGATCTCCCCCGGGTGCATCCAGACACACAGGAACCCCAGGCTGAACCTTACTAGGTGTCTAGGTTTCATGGCACTGAACATGGTGCAGCTCTCCTGTGCACAGTCAAACACACACCAATCTCTCCCTGGCATGAGGTTTTCTACTCCTCTTATTTAGTTTTTTTCCAATAGGAATTTTACCTTTTAGGATTCCAGCATTCAGGATTTTAATCTTTCAGAATTTTAGATTTTAGGGATTATGGCCCTAGAGATCATGTCTTTTGGGATTATGATCCAGCTGGCAAGGAAGTGAGTTGGGGTGAGAGTCAGATTAGTGGCTGTGTGGGGTTGTAACTGGGATGGCTACACAGATGGAGCTTCGTAGTAGACAGCAAAATTCACTGTGTGCCTTGGTGGTGGTTACCAGGTTATTTCCTTGGATTAATTCATAAATCAATCACACATTTGTTGTGTGTGGTTTTCTTCATCTGCACTCATTTTAAAATAATTTTTTGCATTTTTTTTTGTTGTTATTCTTTTCATTTAGAGAGAGTACCACAAACAGGAGGAACAAGTCGATCTAGTGGTAAGGAGTAGTTTCTGCTTCAATCTGGCCAGAGCTGGCTAGGACCTTCCTTCTGTGACACTTACTGAGCATGTATTATCCTAGGCACTAGGGTTATCAGTAAATTAAAAAAAAAAAAAAAAAAAAAGACGCTCAGGGATGACATGGGACACTGATGAGACCCACAGGAAAAGCCAATATTGACATGGAGAATTGAGAATATAGGAACCAAGCTTTCAAAGATATTCACACTCTAAAGGAGGAGACCAACATTAATCCTATGAGAAAACTTATTTATCAGTCTGCCACGTGTAAAAATACCCAAGTCACAGGAGCCAGGGCAATGTAAAGCAGTCACCTGCGTCAGCCTGCGTGTTTGAGGAGGAGTCCTCGGTGCAGGGTAGAGACTTTAGACACCGAGAAGGGCACACACCACCGTAACTGGAAGTGGCATGAAGAACTTGGAGCTGGTATAGCTGGCACTGCTTGTGCAATAGAAGGCTGTGGAGGGAGGCAGGAGTCAAACTGCACAAGGCCTGTCAGCTATGTGAGAGAGTTTGTTTTTCCTTAATAGTTAATAGTTTGTGTTGCTATTTTGTGTTGCTATTTGTGTTGCTATTTGTGTTTTGAATGTCATAACTCAGGGAGACAGTGCAACTGATCTCTAGTATGAGTAGAGGCCAGAGATGTTGCTAAATACTCTAGAATGGCCAGGCTAACCCCTGACAACAAGGGAACATCAGGGCTGAGGCTGAGAAAGCCAGGGCTAGAAGGAAATTCCCATTCTACCTGTACTGTTCTGCACATGCCAACTAAGGGGTGGTCTGCAAGGCAGACTGGTATAACCCCGGCACCCTCTCCCTACCCAAGCACTCCCCTGGACAGTAAGGAAGAAAAGGTCCACCTGCCCTTGGCAGCACTAGCCCTTGGCAGGCAGGGGCTGGGACCAGAAATGCCTTCTTTTTAAAGTCCATCAACCAAATGGCAAACACACACCTATCCTATCTACAAAAACATGAAACACTGGTTTACTTCTAAGTGCTATGCCTTCCATAATTAGTAAAGATAACTCAATAATGTCAGATAAAAGGCTTTGAAAACCCAGGGTTATTTTAATTACTCCTGAACTTCAGACTTAATATAGCAGAAAGAAGGTTAAATAAACCTTTGTCCTATATAAAAAGTTCCTGCTGATATGCTGGACACCAGTGGAGGGCATGAATCTGTAGCTCTTAGGTGACTTACTGGGCTTAGGTTTCAAAATTGCTCACTCAGAGATGATAAGATGATAAGAAGCTTCCATCCCACAGAGCCCTGCACTGCTGTTGGGGTGCAGGGGAGCTTGAGGAGGGTCCATGGGAGAGCTGCAGTCAGAACAGTCATACTTAAAGTTCTGCTGCCAAAATTTTCTGAAAGACTTGAAACACACCATGTATGCCAGCCCTTTGGTAGGCTGAGGCTTGCTCCCACTGTTTCTGTGGAAGTGATCCTTCTGGAACATAAACATTTCCCTCAGGTGATCACGGTGTTACGTGATAAACAGGTTCACAGGTTTGTACACTGGCCCATTAAGATCCACATAACCCGTGACACATTTGACCCGGAGAAGTATATGGAATTTCCACTCTGAACTTGGAGTACCTCCTTGTTTTTCACACCAATGCAAGTCTTCTGGGCCTTGGCTGCCCCTCCACCTAGGAAAGGATGTCCCCCTCTTCACATGGAGGTCCCCTAAGCTTGGTCCTCTCCCTCTTCTCCTTTTCTCTCTCCCCTGTCCATCTCATCCATATCTGGGGCTTGGGTGTGGGATCTAGCTGGCTGACAGTTCTCAATTCTGCTTCACCAGCATGTACTTCTTGTGGAGTACCACATCCATACATGTGGCCACATACCTGGGCTCAGCATAGGATTTCTATCCCCCAAATTCAGTACATTCCACCTTAACTCAGTATCTTCTCTGCAATTAAGATGCCCTGCTTGCATTCTCCATCTTAGGGCATCATCTTTCCAAGGGTTAAAGAGACCTGAAACCTTTAGTGGTACCGGGGATTAAATCCAGGGAGCACCGTGCTACATCTCCAGCCAGCCAGCGAGCCTGCCTGCCTGTCTATCCACCTATCCATGTACTGACTGATAGAATCTCATTAAGTTCCCTAGGCTATTTATTTATTTATTTATTTATTTATTTATTTATTTATTTATTTATTTATGAGACCCGGTCTCACTAAATTACCCAGGCTGACCTCAAACTGGAAATCCTCTTCCCTCAGCCTTCCAAGTAGCTGGGGTTACAGGCATGTGGCATCACCCCTGCCTCATTTCCTGCTCATATACCATCAACAAATCCTGTTGATTTTATTCCTACCGTTTCTCTCCATTTCTACCAACCTCAATGCAGGCCAAATCACCAACATCCTTTGCATGGACTACTATGAAACTGGTCTCTCCACAAAATCTCTTCAATCCTCTCTCCACAAGGCTGTCACATCATCATCTCTTAAAAGGTACAAATCTGGCTGGGTATGGTGCGTGCCTATACTATCAGTGCTCTGGGCGGCTGAAGAAGAGGATTCCAAATCAGAGCCCAGCCTGGGTAACTGAGCCACTTAGTGAGACCCTGACTAAACAAAACTGAAACCAAAACCAATAAACAAAGAAAAGAAAAATAGAAAACTGGAGATTAGGTTTAACGTGAACAACGTGGGTCCAACACCCAGTACTGGTGGCGGGGAGCAAATCTGCTGTCACATTCCTATTTTATAAATTCCCAATGGCTCCTTGATGATGAGGTCCAAACTCCTTACTATGGTCTTCTAAGCCCCTTTCCTGTTCCGCCTGAACCTCTGCTGCCTCATGGCCCTCCTCTCTATTCCATGGGCCTTTTCCGTCCTGGAGCTTCCCTTCTAGGCATTAGTGCAGGCCGTTCTGCCTGCCTAGGGCGCTTTCCTCACCACCCCTGCAGCTGGTTAATCCCTACTCATTTTTCAGCTCTCAGCTCACACTTCCCATCTCAGGGTAAGCCTTCCCGACCTCTGGTTACACACTGCCAGAGCACCTTGTATTTCTTTGTATTACTTCCCACAGCAAACGATAATCAGCTTCTCAATCAGTTGTTTAATACATTCTTTCCTTCATTTTTTTGTAAAAGGCAAGTTCTGGGGGAACAGGGACTTCGAGTGTTAGTCTACACAAAGCAGAGGAGCAAGACTGTCTGGGGTTCAAACTCTGTGTTTGCCACTTGCCAGCCCTGTAACTCTGGGCATGTTACTTAACCTCCCCACTTAAAAGGTAGGAAAATATATTTGGGGGAGGCCAGTGCTTAAATATCCTTCAAAAGCTCATGGGTTGAAGGCTTGGTCTTTGGTGGAGCAGTGTGCAGAGGTGAGGCCTACAGAAGGTGACTGGAACACAAAGGCTCTGCTCCCATCAATGGATCAGTCCATTTAGGGATTCACAGCCCATGGGCTTGGGGAAGGGGCTTTGCTGTAAAGTGAGCTCTCTCTGTGCTTCCTGGTCACCATGAGGTAAGCACGTTTAGTAGTACCATGCACCGTCTGCCGTCCCACAGGTCCAGAAACAATGGAGCAAAGCCACTACAATCTGAAACCTCTGAAAGTGTGAGCCAAAATAAATCTTTCCTCCTCTAAATTGATTTTCCCCAGGTATTTTGTCACAACAGTGGGAAGTTAACATATTCATCATAGCGCTTTTTTTAAAACTGTACAGTATTTATAACAATGAGTAACACATACTGAGTACTGTGTGCTTGTTAAATCAACATAAGTAAATAATTGATACTTACTACTAGGTTAAAGATCCGGAGAAGCAAAGGCCTTTGCCCCACAGAAGCAAGTGTCTCTTGGCCTACTAACCTCTAACACTTACTGGTAATTACAGGAATTTTTCTGTCGCTACAGGACACTTTGGAGAAATACACATACCTTCATGGAAAAATTTCAATGATGACATGAAGGCATCTTTCCGGCTTCTCTAGATACAGGATAAAGTATCTCTGTTCTTCTTTGGGGGATGATGTTCTTTTTCCGACTTTTGTGAGTCCCCAGCAGCAGGGAGGACGCCGGGACTCCTCTTTTGGGTGACCTACTGTCTGTGTGGGTATCGTTTTTGTGCCACTGTGGCCAAGCATGCTGAATACCATGCTTCCTATCTAGGACTCTGTGACAGTCTTGGAAACACCAGGATGGGAACATACAATATACTAGAGCCCTTTGAGAACTTCCTGAAAACTTGCTCCAAAAAAAAGGGCTTGCATACAATCTCTACCGTTCTCATGCAATTTCAAGTGTTTTTGGATTTCCTAAACCACTGATGGACCTCAAATTAAAAGCTTGGGAGTTGCTGGGTGTGGTGGAGCATGCCTGTAATCCCAGCACTTGGTGGACTGAGGCAGGAAGATCGCCACAAGTTTGAGGCCAGCATGTATAACATCCTGGCTTCAATTCCCAGTATGCAAACAAACAAACAATCCCCCCCCACCCAAACAAAACAAAACAAAAGCCACCTGTGATTTAGCTAAGGGGCCTCAGCCTGGTGGAGATAAGAGTTTTACTCCTTACAGCAGCACTAGGGGACAGTAGGATTTCTTCTCATCTTGCACAGAAAATGCTGGTCATAGCCAGGCATGGTGGTACATGCCTATAATCCTAGCACTCAGGAGGCTGAGGCAGAAGGATCGTTGCAAGCTCGAGACCAGCCTGGGCTACAAAGTGAGCTCAAGGACACCTGAACTACATAGTGAGACCCTGTCTCAAAAAGACAAAAAAAAAGCTGGTCTTCTTGGGAACACACAGATGCTCACTGTGGTGCTGCCTAAAGATTTACAAAGCAGAGAATGGCCATATGTGCATGGCATTGACCTCTCCCATGTTCAAGGACAGGAGAGTGCTGTGCTCACTCAGGGAGAGCAAGCCCTGCAAGTGCACAAGTAACAGTGGTGTATCACCTGATTCCTGCATCATGGCTATAGTTGGCTTGGACAGCTCAGCTTTCTTCACTCAGCAAGAATTAAGGAGCAAGGTGAGAGATTCTTGGGCATTTCACTTGGCGTGAAGTCCATCCTGAGCAGATTCCTCTGCTATTAAAATGCAGAGCCCTGGTCTGAGAGAACACTACTATGAAGTCAAGGCCATGCTTCCTGCTCAGGGCTGGGGACTGCAGCTGCTGGAGTCAGACACCTTACCTGTCTGAGAGCTGCCCCGAAACGAAGGAGCCCACCAGCACACCCACAAAAAACAGGGACATGCTGAGCGGGGTCTTCCAGTCGTCCTTACACACCAGGTTCCACTGTAAGAGGAGCAAAAGGATGTATCACTCACTTCTTTTTGGACAAGGTTTTAAATTTAAAAACTGAAATCAGAATATCCTGCATCCCTGCTAGTACACAAATTCCATTCACAGGTAATGGCTCACTTGGGCAGGCTGCCTACCCACCCTCATCCTGTTTTTCAGTGACTGGGACCCCTTGTGTTGCTTCTGGTTTTCAAAGGTCACAGAAGCAAGACCTCTCGTGTCCATACCTAAGATGTAGATGGAACCCATAACTGTGAACCAGAAAGGATGCCCTTATGCAGTGGAGTTTAGGCCCCTGAAGCTCAGGGAAGCCAGATTATCCAGCAAGGAAGGAACTGAGCCAGAGGTCTAAAGATAAACCATATGGACCTGCTTCTTCAGCTCTGCTCAGGCCCCAGCTGGTCCTTCTTGCGACACTCAGGGATGGAATCCCTGATAGTGCACACCAACAATACTAGGCCCAGTTAAGGCTGAGAGCTCTGAGCTAGAAGTCAGGAAAACGGGTTCTGTTTAGTTTGGAGAAGCTCGACTTTTTAATAGGACATAAAGTATCATGGGTTCTTCTGGTTGGAAAGGAAAAATGCCAGTGAAGGGGCTTGTCTTTGTTCTCGTATCTCTCTCAGACAGGCCTATTTATATCACTGAGTCCATTTTCAAGACCTCATGACACCAACTTCAGTCCCTTCCCCAGAAACCGGCACACACCACGTGTACCAAAGAGATTGTCTCAACAGGGTCCTTAACTAAGGTAGTGACCTTCAAAAAAGAGCCGCTAGCCTTCAGGTCCTTCCCTAGGCAAGGAAGGTTCAGCAAGGGATGAGGTCCTGTGCAGCAGAGCTGCCACTGACGGCAGCTTTGTTGCAGTGATGTCGCTAAAGGCAGGGTGGCAGAATGGACACACCAGTAAAACATGCCTCCTTTCCAGGAGGGAAGCAAGCAGACTGGGAGAAGACTTTAACAATGGAGGTAGGGTCACCAGGCAAGCAAACGGCTGGATGGAGGGATGTATCGTGTCTCAGCCCATGGGTTCACTGTTATGCCACCCCAGCCTGGGTACTGTGACACCATCCTGAACTGCAAAATCATTCTATCCCACCGATATGATTACGTTCCCACCGTTACGATCCCACCGTTCACGATTATGTTCCCTTGGAGGCCAGGCATAGTCTGCTCAGAATTTGGAGAACGATGGATTCAACAAAGCATGTCCTACAACTTCCCAATGAAAAATTAGAACATGATCTTCAAAGAATGTAATTAAAATTTAAAAAATGTTAATTGTAGCCTATTTCACATACTCAAGAGCAGAAGATAATATAAATTATTTTGTGTGCTCTATGCTACTGCACACCTGTGAACGTTTTGCCATTATAGATGGAGATTAAGAAGCAATGCATGGTTCCAGGTGACAGCTCACCTGGTCCATCTCATCTGAATCCATCCTCTTCTCTTGGTAGAAGAACCCACTCTCTTAAATAGCTTCATATCCTTTCTACACCATATTTTTCTAGCTTATACATATTTTTCAACAGAATAGCATTAGGATGATTTTGAGGGTCAAACTACATGCTGCTTTAAAGTTTTGTGGTGGTGTCTGCTGTGCTGCAATTTGACGAGCTTAGACTGATGCTAAGGGTGACTGCAACAGGACGGCAGCCAGCTGTGAGCCAGTTATCTAATATGTGTCTCCGTGTGAGCAGTATATAAGGCACCAGCTTCACAACCTATTTTTAGGGGGCTCTAGAGCACATCCAGACAGATAAGGCAGAGGAGACAAAGGTCAGAAATACTGTTTTGAGCTGGAGCCCTCCCTCTTGTCTTGGATCACAGCACCTGCTACAAGGAAACTGGTCTTTACATTCCATTCTAGTGTTAACCAGTTGTCTAATCCCAGATAATTCCCTATCACCACACCCTGCCTTGATTTTTCTGTCTGTAAATCAGAGATTGGAGAAGGGAACAGCTGCCCTGTTGAAGATTCCAGCACCTAATGTGTGGCTCCAGTGGATTCATGGGGAAACAGACACTAAGACACCCAGCCTAAAAAAAAAAAAAAAAGAAAGAAAAAGAGCCAAAAGAAGGAAGAAAGTCAAATCAGGAAACTTGTGATTCCCAGGAAAATGTTTTCCAGGACAGAGATGGTGCAGAGCAGTGAATGACATTTTTGGACTTCTCATTGCAGGGCCACCATCCTGGGTGTGCAAATCCTGCCCGCTTGGTTTGCCTTCCATACAGCCTACTGGCTCCCCAGTAACCAATAGAGATGGGAGGTGTGCAGCCCCCCAGAACAAAGCACCTCTTCCAGGCCACAGACAAGGAAAAACAAGTCTGCTTTTCTGTTCTGCTGGGCTAGGCACACAGTGCGCACAGCCTCTGGGCACCTCTCAGAGGCATCAGAGGGGGGCCCTCTGGCTGGACATGAAGAACCCCTGCAGTCCACACAATTCACTCAGGCATGCTGCAGACTCTATTTTGGAATAAACATGTACCTAATAGGCTAAATGGAATGCGATCCCAACCCTGGGAAGAACTGAGGGCATCCAACTCCCAAATCTGGAGTCAGCCCAGACTGGCAGGAGCCGAGGACATGGGGCACCGTGGTTGGTAATGCAGCTCAGGCTGCTGTAGCCTTCCTACCCAGCAGCTTCAGCGGGCCCAGCACCCAGATGCTCCCTCTGAGTACAGTCTCTACTCAGTCCACTCACCCAGAGCTGTGACAGCCAGCACTGGGAACAGCGGGGAGACAAAGCCAAGAGAGCAATGATGGGTGCCAGCCCCCGGCTGTCAGGCTGAGCTGCAAGGGCTGGCTTATGTCTGCTGCCAGTCTATCACTTCTGCAGCAGCAAAGATGAAATGATGACTCAAAGGCCAGCAGGTGTTTTTCAGCAAGTCTTTCATGAGAGTTGGAGGATCATATGGCTGAGTCAGACAAGAGATTCACATGGGTTTCTGTGGTGAGTCCTTGGGTCTGTAGTGACTCCAGCTGGGTCTCCCCAAAACTTCCAGGAAATGCTACACTGACAAGGCTGAAACTAGGTTAGGCCACTATTCGGAGGACAAAATAACTGGAACTATCATCTGGAGACAGGCCTCAGAGCATACTGGATTCCCCATCCCAGCTCTCTGCACGCGGCCCAGCCTGTCCTAAATCTGGGCAAGTGTGGAAACTGTGCTCACTATCTACTAAGTCCTTGACAACACAGGGCCCCAGCTCTGGGCCTCCTGAAAGGAAACATGCAAGGACTTTTCTTTCCCACTGCCCACTGGAAGTCTTGGGAGTAGGGTCAGGAAAGGTGACAGATTTCAAAAACTAATACAAGAGCAGGCACAGAATGGGTCTCACCTAGCCAATCCATCCACTTCACGGTATTTATTTATTTTTATTGGTACATCTTAGATATGCACAATGATCACATTCGTCATAGAGAATTTGTACCTATATGTGATACATTGATTCTTTTTTCCTATTCTCCTACCCTCCCTTCAACGCTTTCTCTCCTCCCCATTTTCAAAAGCTTTGGTTCCATTTTTTCTTTTTCTCATTTTTTTTTTTTTACTTTTCCCTTCTTTCCTTTCCCCTTCCCTCTCCCTTGTTCCTCTCCCCATCTGAACATTTTCTTCCTATTTCACAATATCTGATATACATTTTGGTACTTATTTACACTTTCAGTTTCTTGCACCAGAGAAACAAGGCAGTATTTACATATGTGTCTGATTTATTTCACTTGAGAGTATGGTCTCAAGGTGCATCCATTTACCTAGGATGTGTCCACTTACCTAGGCTTAACCTTTTCGATGGGACTTAACTGTATTTTAGTGGGTTCTAGGTCTTGGCTTGAATCCTCCTTAAGAAGAAAGGGATGAGAAGCCCATAGAGTGCAGGTTAAGCACCCTGTTTAATGTGTTTATGAAGGCATATAGTGTTCCTGCACTGAGCTCCTGGCTCCCCACTTGTTATGGTTTGAGTCTGGACATCCCCCTAAAACCTCATGCAGTCATGGAGGCAGGTTGCTAGAGTCTGTGAATGACTCATGGTCCAATGCTGAGATTATGAGTGTGAGTGCTACATCCAAGTGAGTGTGACCTACACACAATATAAGGGGCAGAAAGAGTCTTCTCTCTGTGTTCCTCCCTTTTTGCTCTTATTGTTTGTTCTGTTTTTTGCTGCCATGAACTGCTGTCCTCGGCCATGTGCCACTCTGCCTTGCATTCAGCTAATCATGGACTGAAACTTCCACAAACTGTAAGCTAAATAAACTTTTCCTTCTTTAATTTTAGGTGTTGGATATTTTGTTCCAGCAACAAGAGAAAAGTAACTAAGACACTACTAAAGCAGCCACAGATCTGCTTACTGATGGTCCTTCTTGGAACATAAGATAGGTTAAACTGGCTGAGGACAGCATATATCAATGTTAAAAGTAAATGCATGGCTTTAAAACTTAGATCTTAAGTCTAGCATCATTACTTGGGTAATCTGTGAAAGCAGGTCCAACCTGAAAGAACATGGGAGGAGCTCTGGCAAGGGGCCTGGCCTTACTGTCTTCTTGCTCAGAAATGTGCCTTTCCAGGGGTGATAACTTCAGGTATATGTGTCAAAGCTTTCCAAACTGCACATTTTAAGCCGTTTCTTTATAACACTTATCTGCCTCAATAAAGTTGATAAACTTTTTAAAAAGGAGAATTGTTTTTTGGATCTTGTGTATAACTGCAGCAGCTTTTCAGTTATGGTATGCAGAAAGAGAGCATAGTTCCCCGGGACTAAATGTTCTTACCCATGAACTGACTGTTAGGGAAAAGAGTTACAATATGTGCCCGCAAGGTGATGGCTCTTCCCTGAGGTGCACCTGGCCTGTACGCATCAATGGTCAAGTACACTGGTAGGCACCACATGTTACTAAAGGCTATGTATTCCCACATACATTTCATCCTGCCTTCCACTCCCATTAATGGTCAACCTTCACTGGGCATGGTGCCACAAGTTTATATCGTTCTAGCTACTAAGGAGGTGGAGGGAGGACTGCTTGAGCACAGGAGTTCAAGGCAAGCCTGGGTAACACGACAAGATCCAATCTCAAAATAAGATAAATTTAGTGGTGGATCTCTGCCCTAAGACTATTGGGGCATAGAGAAGAGATATTTGCTATCATATCCTCTATAAGTGTATAGAGTTAGTAGCTAAGGAGCTGTCTGGTTCATAGCTGAGTGAGTAAACGGATTAACAAAAGGGCCACCAACCTTTGTCATAGTATAAATGACAGTTTAACATTAGTTAGCTTATGATTAGGCAGCTTGCTAAAGAAAGGGCCTGGGATAGAGTTGGGGGATCAGTTACACTGCTAAGAATTAAAATAAGCATAGGCAGTAAAAGTAGGTCTTGGAAAGAGGAGGTCTTCAGGCAACATGGGATACAGTCCCTCCTTACTAAAGTAGTTATTGCTCCTCCCTATTAAATTCCACTTAAAAATGCAGAATAATCAGCTTTCCTTTAAAATCTCAGTTTCCTTTAAATTCTGCACACTGAGTAACTAGCTTAGAGAGCCTGAATTCCAATTGATCACTTTAAACCCACAGAGCTGCCTGTGATAAATGGTCACTAAATAGCCGAGCAATTATTGTGCTCCCCTTATCTATGAAAAGTTCTGGACCGAGAGGCCATGTGGCACCCCAGTTTCTGGGAGCCTTCCTGGATGCCCACCAAGAGCTTTTTTTCTTCTGATATTCCCAATAAACATTCTCTCTTTAACTTCCTTTCTGTCTATGATTTCATTCCTGGATTTCATGAGACAATGGACTTGGTTTACATGACCACAGCTGTTTCACAACAGTATCTTTACAGCTTAGTCTTTGCCTTTAAATGCCAAGAGCCCAGATGAACCTTGCATTTCAATCTATAAAAGGAATTCTTCTCTCTGACTCCCTGCCTTGTGCCAACTGTCAGAACTTGGACTCAGAATAATGGTTCTAAGCTAGGTGGTACAGAGAGGTGTTTGACCTGACCTCATCACCAGATGTGTCCACTAGAACTGTGCACACACAAGAGGCCACAGAGCCCAGCAAGTGGTCTGCCTAGTTTGTTATGCTGCTGCAAAGGCACAGATGAGATGTGCTTCCCCTGAGAGAAGTCAGCAAAGGTCCAATAGCAAGGCACGGGTTCTGGGTTGCTCTGACACAGTTAGCCCTGGCCCTGCCTCCTAGGATGCTGAGTCTTCCTGCAGGCAAAGAGGTAGATGACAGTGTGGCTCTTCTAGTAGCAGCAAGGACATTGAGACTCAGACAAGAATGATTTTAAAAAAAAAATTTACTCCACTACAAGAGGGAATAAACAGGAGTCTTACCAAGGACCAGAGGGTTCTAGAAAGCAGAGACGGGCAGGAAGCAAGACTACCTAAGCCCTAACTTAGAGGTCAGAAGCCTTAAAAGTTACTAAAGGTAACTTCCTGCCTGCATGCTGGGCTGGTCTATGGCAAAATCAAAGAAGAGGTACCCCAGCAACCTGCGAAGTCACCTAGGTTTCCAGAGGAAGAGAGCAGTCCTGGTCTCCAAAGCATGGCAGGTTGGGGTGGATGATTCCCCAGTGCCCAAGGGTGACAGAGTGGCCATGGGAGAAGCCAACCTAGAAGCACGTGGATCACCAAGCTAGTCCTGAAACACAGGTACACAAACTTCTTTCACTTCTTTCTGCCAACCCTGATGCCTTGTTCCATAGATACACAGCACCAAGTTCCAGTCAGATGGATAGAGAATCACATTTCCTTTAAAAGATGCAAATGTAAAGATGTAAGTTCTTTTTGGGTACCTCTGAGTTTCTCTTCTATGAATTTTAAACTATTCATTTTGCTTTAGTTTTTCAACTTAAGAGATTTCCTAAGTTACTCATTAACCCATTCAGTTGAAATTTTCCTGAGTGGGAAATTTCCCTGCATTGTGTTAGAAATTAAGGGAGATGCAAAGGTCCCAAAGCTTAGTGCTACAGGTATGTACTTTAACATACACACACACGCAAAATCAAATAGGAGACCAGAACATTTAGTCATCTGTCAAAAAATATGAGAGCCAGAGATAATAGCTCAGTGGCACAGTGCCTGTCTGTCTGGCAAGTGCTGGCCTGGCAAGCACAAGGTCCTGAGGGTTTTTTTTGTGATTCTAGGGATTAAACTCACTACTGCACGTTTGCCAGGTAGGTGCTTATGCTGCCGGGCTAAATCCCTGGCAAGGTCATGAGTTTAATTGCTGGTACAAAAAAAAAAAAAAGTAGAAATTCAGTACCAGGGTATTTACAAATACCTCTATGTTTGATTAGGGGAGAGGGCAGGTGTGGAGATACCTATCAGCACAAAATGAACTGCACTGATCAACAAGCCACATCTAGATGAATTAAAACTGGCTTTAGAAAAAGTCATCAGAGTGTTGATGCAGCAGTTACCAATGGTGACTGAGTTCACCTGAGAGGAACAAGCAGACTTGAACTTTAAGCCAGGTACTCCAACAATCCAAAACAAAGGATAAGTACTAATCTTGCCTCTCTATAAAGACTGACACCTATAAGTAGGTGACAGGGCACATAGTTCTTACAAAACTGCTAAGATATCTGAAGAAAGTCTGAACACAATCAACAAAAGACTGACACTGGCAATAAGGCCAGGTCTGGAAAGCTGAGCTACTTCCTGTTAAACTGGCCTCTGGGAGCTCATCGATGCCACTGACACTTTCTGCAGAAGGCAGGGCGGACAGTGAGAACTAAGTGCAAGTGAGTACAGTGAGCTGGGGAATCCTAAACATCAGGGCAGGGCAAACAAACCCCATGAGATACTATGAGCTGCTTGTGACTTCACACCTTTCCCTTCTTTGAGCAGCCACAAGAAGAATTTGTAGAAACTTATATGTCACAAAGCCTGTTGTCTTCTCTGTGGTCTCTGCTTGAAATCTCAGGGAGAGTCTCTCGTTTTCACAGTTCTCACTGGCTTCCAAGAAGGCAGGAGACTCACTTTTGAGGCTAGAAAGCAGGATTTGGGATCAATGAAAGTTTGCATTCTCTATGGAGGGAAAGCAGAAAGCTGCCTCCCACTGTTCCACTTCTGTCAGAGAACAATGCTTCTGTTACTAGATGGGAGATCCCTGGTCACACTCCGGCTACTTGTATACAGAATAAATAAGCAGACATAGGTGCTAGGGACATCGAACATTCAAACATACAGAGAAAACACGAGTGTATGCGGCGAGTCTCCTGGGGCAGCTCAGACTTTACCTCCTGGAGCATTTGACGCCACACCAGAGCCTGGAGCTTCTTATCATTCTTTTTCTTCTACCCTCCTGATGATAGTTTCTTGCTGTTGCATCTGGGCCTCTCGCTCAACACCATGGACTCGGTGAGAAGCCTCTCCTCCAGGAAGCCACCCCCATCCTGCAAACCTCTAATCCTGACACTCTGCAAATTACCCAATGCCTGATGGTTCTTATCACTGCTCCACTTACTTTGTTCTGCTAAGACTCCAGGGAATTAGTGTCAGTGCCTAAGTAGGTCCCAAAACCCATCCATATGCACCATCGGTCATACACTCAGCTTAAATGACTGCAATCGCTGGGGGTCAAAGCCACCTAAGAGGAAAATTCAAGAGGCTGGAGAATGAGAAAGGCTGCCCCAACTCTATAAACTAAGGTCAAGTTTCAACTAAATCCTGCCAGTGACGCTGTCTCAAATATCCTCGGGGATACTCCAGGATCTTCAGAAGCTCGGATTCATATAAAATGACAACTGACCATGGGAAAAAGGAAGAGAGTGCCTCACCAGGCCTGACCGGATTGTTAGTGGCGGGGAGAATGGCAGAAGGAGTAACTAGAGAAAGGAGGGAAGATAGTTTTATGCTTCCTTTCACTTTAAAAGTTCTGGAAAGAGGACAATTCCCTTTTTTTCAACTGATGCCTTAAGGCTCCAGGAAAAATAGTGGCAGTTCCTTGGTCCAAGCCCTGGCTCATCTTTCCCACCATCATGAAGAGAAAGTTCGGCCACTCAAAGTCTTAAAGAGTGTGTCTCTGGCTGCCAAGGTCTTTCTAGCTCCACCACCAGTGTGGCCTTCGGGATGGGTGGCCAGCCTGACACCTGTGCTGTGAGCAACGCTCACTGGCAGCGAGGCGAGTCACCTAGTGGTGGCTCCCGAGCCCCTTGGCTGAAGGATCGTCATCCCTAGAGCCGTGCTGAGCCGGGGGTGGGGGGTGGGGGGTGGGGAGTGGAGTGACAGCGTCCGGCGCCCCCCCGGGAGGCTGCAAGGACCACGGAGACGGGCTGCCACCCACCTCGGTCACGATGGTGGACAAGAAGATGTCCTGGCTGAACTCCCAGCCGTCCAGACAGCTCTCCTGCTCCAGCTGCCCCAGGTCCACGTCGCGCCCCGGCTCCAGCCCGAGCGCGGAGAAGTTGGCGACGGCCGCGAGCCGGTAGCGGTGGCAGCTGTCGGGCACCTCGCGGCCGTCGCG
>PVLA01009427.1:0-75390 GCA_004027455.1 Hydrochoerus hydrochaeris | reverse complement strand
ATTAAAGCACACAAAGTGGACACTAAAGCAGTGAGAGTGCAAACAGATCTGTTCAACAATCCAACAAGAACCTAGAAATATGGTCATCAATCCCACACATCTAAACATACATGCAGCTATATCTTTTATAGCACTTCCTATTTCTTCTTTTTTTACAATAGCAATTATACATTTTTAAAATTTTATTTAAAGAGAAGAAAAAAAACAAAACAAAAAAGGATAGCAATAATACAGAATTCTAAAACAAAGAAAGAAAAAGGAGAATGAAAAAAAGCCCCACTAAGAAATCAGTAATTTGTAAATTATGTCATCTTGGATGTAGTTGTTCAAGTTACAAAGTAAAAGGGTACATAGTAAATATTCAAACAGTCAGACTACAAACAGTTTTGCTCAAAGATCCAACAAAGATTCAGCAATATGGTCATCTACTTTACACACTCAAACTTACATGCAGTTATATCACTTAGAGCACTTTCTTTTCCTCTCTTTTTTACAATAGCAATTACACATTTTGGTTTTATTACACTTGTAGTTCTTATTTACTTTTTACACTAGAGACACAATATGATATTTATAAATATGATTCTTACTTATTTCACTAATGAGGATAGTCTCAACTTGTCTCCATTTGCTTATGAAGGCCTCAAGATCATCCTTTTTTATAGCTGAGTAATATTCCATTGTATAAAAATGCCACATCTTTTTCATCCACTCTGCAGTTAATGGGCATCTTGGTTGTCTCCAGGATTTAGCTATTACAAATTGTGCTGCTATGAACATGGGTGCACATATATCACTGTGATATGAACTTTTCAGTTCTTTGGGGAAAATGCCCAAGAGGGGGATAGCTGGATTGAATGGGGCTTCCAATCCTAGTCTTCTGAGAATTCTCCATATGGATTTCCATAATGGTTGCACCAGTCTACATTCCCACAAACAATGGAGCAGTGTTCCTTTTTCCCCGCAGCCTCGCCAACATTTGTTATCAGTTCATTTCTTGATGGCAGCTATTCTTTCCAGAGTAAGGTGGAATCTCAATGCTGTTTTAATTTGCATTTCTCGAATGACCAGTGTTGGTGAACATTTCTTCATGTATTTATTTGCCATTTGTATATCTTTCTCTGAGAACTGTATGTTCATCTCAGATGCCCATTTTTGGAGAGGGTCTTTGAATTTGGGGGGATTGATGTTTTTCAATTCTTTATATATTCTGAACACTAGTCCTTTGTCTGAGGGGTTGCTGGTTAAAGTTTTTTCCCACTCTGTTGGTTTTCTTTTCACTCTGTTGGTGATTTCCTTTGAAGTGCAGAAACTTTTCAATAATGTGAGATCCCATTTGTTGATTCTTTGAAGTGTTTCCCGTGCAGTTCGCGTTTGGTTCATGAATTCTCTGCCTACCCCTATGTCTCCAAGACTTCTACCTACCTTGTCTTCCAGTAGATTTAGTGTTTCTGTTTTAATATTGCGGTCTTTGATCCATTTAGACTTTAGTTTTGTGCATAGTAATAGGCATGGATCTAGTTTCAGTTTTCAGCATGTAGAGAGCCAATTTTTCCAACACCATTTATTAAAGAGACTATCCTTCTTCCAGTGGACATATTTAGCCCCTTTGTCAAATATCAGGTGACTGAGTGTCTTTGTAGTTGTGCTTGCATCTTCTAATCTGTTCCATTGATCCTCAGGTCTATTTCTTTGCCAGTACCAAGCTGATTTTATCACTGTGGCTTTATAGTACTGTTTCAACTCAGGAATTGAGATGCCTCTTGCCTTGCTTTTGTTGCCTAGAATTGCCTTTGCTATTCTAGGTTTCTTCTGTTTCCAAATGAATTTTAGTAGTGTTTTCTCTAGATCTGTGAGGTATGTCAATGGTATTTTGATTGGGATTGCATTACATCTGTATAACAGTTTTGGGAGTATAGCCATTTTCACAATGTTGGTTCATCCTAACCAAGAGCAAAGAATGTCCTTCCATTTTCTAATATCTTCTTCAGTCCCTTTTTCAGCATAGTATAATTTTCAGCATATAGGTCTTTTACATTTTTAGTCAGGCTGATTCCTAAGTATTTCATTTTTTTAGATGTTATTGTAAAGGGTGATATTTCCATAATTTCTCTCTCAGTGAGCTTTTGTTTGTGTACAGGAATGCTATTGATTTTTGAGCACTGACTTTGTATCCAGCTACACTACTGAACTTGTTTATTACCTCTAGTAGTCTTTTAATGGAGTTTTTTGGGTCTTCTATATAGAATATCACGTCATCTGCAAATAGTGATAATTTAACTTCTTCCTTTGCTATCTTTATTCCTTTTATTTCTCTCTCTTGTCTGATTGCCCTGGCTAGTGTTTCCAGGACTATGTTGAAAAGGAGTGGTGAGAGTGGACATCCTTGTCTTGTTCCTGATTTTAAAGTGAGAGCTTTCAGTTTTTGTCCATTTAGTATAATGGTGGCTGTTGGTTTGTCATAGATGGCCTTTATAAGGTTGAGGTAGACGCCGTGTATTCCGAGTTTCTGAAGTGTTTTTATCATGAACGTGTGTAGGACTTTGTCGAAAGCTTTTTCTGCATCTATTGAGATGACCATGTGGTTTTTGTTTTTGGCTCTGTTGATGTGGTGTATTATATTTATTGATTTACATATGTTAAACCATCCCTGCATTCCTGGAATGAACCCCACTTGGTTATGATGTATAATCTTCTTGATGGTTTGCTCCATTCTACTTGCCAGTATTTTATTGAGAATCTTTGCATCAGTGTTCATTAGTGAGATTGGCCTATAGTTCTCTTTTTTGGTTGGATCTTTCTCTGGTTTGGGTATCAGAGTAATACTTGCCCCCAGGAAATATTTAGGGAGGATTGCTTTTTTCTCAATTTCATTGAAGAGTTTAAGGTGTACTGGCATCAAATGTTCTCTAAATTTCTTGTAGAATTCAGCTGTGAATCCATCAGGATCTGGACTTTTCTTTGTTGGTAAGTTTTTAATTACATTTTCAATTTCGATAGCTGATATTGGGTTGTTCAAAATTGCTATATCCTCTTGGTTGAGTTTGGTAGTTCATATGTTTCTAGAAATCTGTCCATTTCCTCTGTGTTTTCCACTCTATGTGAGTAGAGATTTTCAAAGTAGGTATTCATGATCTTTTGAATTTCCATGGGATCTGTAGTAATTTCTCCCTTTTCAGTTCTTATTGCATGAATTTGGGTTTTTTCTTTCTTTCTCTTGATAAGGTTGCTAGAGGTTTGTCAATTTTGTTGATTCTCTCAAAAAACCAGCTTTTTGATTCATTAATTCTTTGTATTTTTTTTTAGTTTCAAATGCATTGATTTCTGCTCTAATCTTTACAATTTCCTCTCTTCTATGAGCTTTGGATTTAGCTTGCTCTTCTTTTTTCTAGAAGCTTGAGATGGAGCATTAGGTTGTTTATTTGTGCTCATTCTGTTTTCTAAGTATGACAGTTTATTGCTATATACTTCCCTCTTAGGACTACTTTCATTGCATCCCACAGATTACAGTATGTTGTTTCTATATTTTCATTGAATTGTAGGTATTGTTTTATTTCTTCTTTAATTTCATCTGTAGCCCAGTGGTTGTTCAAAAGGTTGTTATTTAATTTCCATGTATTTATGTAGGTTTTACAATTTCTTTTGCCATTAATTTCCAATTTCAGTGCACTATGGTCAGATACTATGCATGGTATGATTTCAATACCTTTGCATTTACTTAAGAATGTTTTATGGGATAATATATGGTCTCTTTTGGAGAATGCCCCATGTGCAGCTGAGGAGAATGTGTATTCTGATGTGGTTGGGTGGAACACTCTGTAAACATCTACTAAGTCCAATTGCTCACAGTATGATTCAGTTCTGTTACTTCTTTGCTGACTTTTTGTCTAGTTGATCTATCTCTTTGTGAAAATGGGCTGTTAAGATCTCCTGTTATAATTGTGTTATTGTGTATTTGGTTTTTCATATCCATTAGTATCTGCCTTATATAGTTGGGTGCTCCTGTATTTGGTGCATATGTATTTATAATTGTTAGTTCTTCCTCTTCAATTTTGCCACTAATAAGTATGTAGTGACCTTCTCTATCTCTTTTAATCATTTTAGGTTTGAAGTTCATGTTGTCTGCAAATAGAATAGCTACCTCTGCTTTTTTCTGGGTTCCTGTTGCATGGAGTACTGTTTTCCATCCTTTGCCTTTTAACCTGTGAGTTTCCTTTGGGGTCAGATGTGTTTCTTGTATACAGCATATTTTGGGGTCCTGTTTCTTGATCCATTCTGTCAGTCTATTTCTTTTTATATGTGAATTGAGGCCATTAATATTTATGGATAGCACTGATATGTACTGGCTCGACTTTGCCATGTTATGTTCCAGTTGTTTCTTTTTGCTTTTCCTCTTTAATTGCTTATCCTACCTGGACATTTCTTTCTGTTGTTGTTTTGGGGATTGTGGTCATTTTTATCTCTGTCTAGTATGCCTTTCAGTACTCTTTCTAGGGTTGGTTTAGTGGACATGAATTTCTTCAGTTGTTCTTTGTCATGGAAGTATCTTGTTCCTCATTAAATTTGAATGAAAGTTTTGCTGGGTTCATCAGTCTGGGTTGAAGATTGTTTTCTTTCAGGGCTTGAAATACCTCACTCCAAGCTCTTCTTGACTTGAGGGTTTGTACTGAAAAGTCTGCCGTGGTTCTAATGGGCTTTCCCTGATGGATGAGTTGTGTCTTTTCTCTGACAGCTTTTAATATTCTGTTTTTATGCTGTATGTCTGAGATCTTAATTATTATGTGTCTGGGTGTGGATTTATGTTGATTATGACTGTTTGGTGTTCTATATGCCTCACTTATCTGCATATCAGATTCTTTCCCCATGTTTGGGAAATTTTCTGCTATTATTTCTGTAAATACTTTATGTATGTCATTTGCCTGTACTCCTGCATCTTTGCTAATGCCCATTATCCTTATATTGTTGCTCTTGGTATCATCATGAAGCTTCTGGATTGTCATTTCATGCTGCTTTGTTATTTTTAAAAGTTCTATCCTTTCCTGATCACTAACTGTGATCCTGTCCTCAAGGTCTGAAATCCTATCCTCAGCTTCCTTTAGGCAGTTTGCACGCTTTCAATAGAATTTTTTGTTTCTTGGATGTCTCTTTGAGTTTGTTTCATGAATTCTGCTTGTTTTCTATATTGTTTATTCAAAGTTTCAATCAGTTTCCCATGCTCATGTACTTTTTTCTCTAGTTCTTCTTTAGCTGCATTCAACAACTCCTTTACTAAAGTTGTTATTTCTATCTTTACATGGGAGGCTACTTTTAATTTGATTTCCTCTATAGCCTGATGCAGTTGTTTTTTTATTTCACTGGCTATCTTTTCAGAGATTCCTGGTGTGTTACTTTTGGGGTCCTCTATTTCAATGTCTCCTATACTTGCTTCTGGTGAACTATATATTTGAGACTGCATTTTGCTTTTTCGTTTTGTCATTTTCACTCTGCCTGGTGTTTTCTATGTTTAGGAGGGTATCACACACACTCTTTTCAGACACACCAAATTCTTACAGTTAGTTGGAGGGGTTTTTTACTACTGGCCCTATTTATCCCCTGTACACCTCTATTTTAGGGTTATACTCACCACATTGATACAGTCAATCTGGTGTAGTCCAAATTTCACCAACTGAGAGCAAAGTTCCAAATTTTCTCACACTAATTGGATACTGCTGAGATCTTCTGATGTTCCAGGTGGGAGGATGGGCCCATCTGTAGCAGTCCAGGGCAGTTTTCCATGTTGGGCGGGCCTCCTCAACATTCCTGGTGGCAAGGCAGGCCCACAGGGGAGGTTCCTACCCCTGAGGCGGGTTTGCGCTGAGTTTCAGGTGGCAGGGTGGGCCTTCGGTGGAGCTTCCTGGCAGCCTACCCCTGATACAGGCTTCTGCTAAGTTCCCAGAGGCAGGGCAGGCCCACAATGGAGATTCTGGGCAGCCTACCCCTGATGCAGGGTTCCGCTAAATTCCCGGAGGCAGGGCAGGCCCACGGTGGAGATTCTGGGCAGCCTACCCCTGATGCAGGCTTCCACTAAGTTCCCAGAGGCAGGGCGGGCCCACAGTGGAGGTTCTGGTCAGCCTACGCCTGATACAGGCTTCCACTAAGTTCCCAAAAACTTTATTGTATTATTTCTTTTTACAATGACTAATGTGAACATATTACAATAATATATTTTTATAACTTTATTTGAGGTGGCTCCCATAAGGTTATGGAGATCATTGGGGCCTCCAGTAATGGACAAGAACTGGTTACAATTATTCCAGGCACTTGTTTTCTTATTAATCAATTAGGGTCTTGTCCAACAACCTCTCCCACCCCAAGGGCTTTTTATTTAATATCTTAACAATTTTGATGACTTATGAATATCCAATCACAACATTTAACACTTTATTTTTGAACAATGAGACTCTCAAGTTGTGATAACAATATACATTACATTTACACAACCAATTTTAGCAACATTTTGACTAACTGGGAACCCAGGTGGAAGCATGTTTTTTTAATCTATGATCCAAATTAAACTTTGATTAAATGATCCAAAAATGCAAAAAAAAGACAGAAAAATTGTTGAGCTCAAAATAAACAGCTGTTCACAGAACAGACAAATGGACAAACATAGACAATCTGTACAGATTCAAACAGACATAGAAACAATTATACAGCTTGTTGGTGTCAACAAGAATTCTCTAAGTTCCCAAAGGCTATTTATACCCATGTATCACACCCCTTTGCTGAACTAACTTGTTTGTTATGCCCCATGTTCTCTGGGTTAGAACACCTGTTCACCTCCAGCACTATGCCCTCGGGGTGTTTCTTAGGTACTCCATGCCCTTGGGACTCTTCTACTTGTGCTTTTGGCTTGGCATCCATGAATGATCCCTAGTTTAGTGACTCCCAACAACAGTTTAACAAACTGGACAAACAGACAGATACACAGGCAGACTGACAAATCAAAGTACACTCAAAAATATTTTTAACCAAACTGAATAACTTACACAGATCTCTGATTTTTATTTTTGGTTACCATATCCTGGGTGTTCTGGGTCAATTCCTTCAATTTTCCCTAGGCCTGGTCTAGCCCCATCCTTGTCTTGTCAGCTATAGAGCAGTCTCCGGGGCATCACTGTCATAGGACAGAGCATATGCTTCTTGAGAGGTGGAATCAACTTCCTATCTGGGTCTGACTCCATGATATAGCCAGACAGCATACTCTGGCACCAAGACAGGCCATTCAGCATTCTCTAGAAAAACACAAGCACACCCCCTACCCCAAATTAACACTGAGCTTGGGCCCTTCCATTGTCTAGTATGAAGATCTTTCTGAAGGACACTTCCTAGCATCTTTCTTTTACCTTACTGAATTATCTTGCTGCTGCTATAGTTCCATCCTTAGTAGGATTTAAAACTTTAATAGTACATACTGCCCAATGAAGTCTAGGTAAAATTCCTTTTTAAAAAAATTGTTCTTATAATTAAATTTTAGCAAGCTTAGCAATTTTTAGCCTGTATCTGGATTAAATGGAATTGTTTGCATAAAGCAGAAGCATTTTGATAGAAGGTGGCATGAGAAACAGATGCCTGTTGAGCAGTGTTTGAGGGAATAACAGTTCATGGCAGTGGAAGACAGCAAAAGTAGCAAGAACAAAGGAGGAGAAGCATAAGCCTGCTTTCCCATTTCCTCCCAAGTATGTAAATTTACAATTCCTTCTTCTGAAAACAAGCAAACTCAAGAAATTTAGCAAGGTGTGTAGTGTCAATGTATTGAAAAGTAAAAATTGATATAAGAAGGCAAAAGACCTAAATTAATGTAGAGTTATATTGATCATGAATTTGAAACAAATACCCCTGAAGCAAACAATGAAAAACCATGGAGCAGGAATTGCTGCTTGTGGCTCAGTCTGAAAAAGGAGATTCAAGAGAATATCAGAAAATATAAAAATATCCTTTGTTCTTGGGTACAAAGTGCCAATATAGTGAAAATAGCCATACTTCCAAAATTACTATACAGATTTAAAGTAATCTCATCAAAATATGAATAGCACACCTCAAGGAATTAGAGAAAACAGTCCTAAAATTCATTTGGAATCAAGAGACCTAGAATAGCAAAATCAATTCTGGGCAACAAAGGCAAGATAAGGCCAGGGGCATCACAAAACCTGACTTAAAATTATACTACAAAGTTACTGTGATAAAATCAGCATGGTACTGACAAAAAAAAAACAGACCCAAGGATCAATGGAACAGATTAGAAAATGCAGAAACAAAGCACATTCAGCCACTGTGTCTTTCACAAAGGTATCAAACACATTCACTGGAAGAAAGATATTCTCTTCAATAAATGGTGCTGGGAAAACTGACTTTCCACATGCCAACAATTAAAACTAGACCCATATCTCTCAACTTGCACTAAACTAAAATCAAAATTGATCAAAGATCTAAATATTAAAACAGAAACACTAAATCACCTAAAAAACAGACTAGGTAAAACTCTTGAAAACACTGTAGGCAAAGACTTAAAACCTTGATCACAAGGAACTATCACAAATAATCAACAACTGGAATCTCATTAAAAAGCTTTTGTATAGCAAAGAAACCACTAACAGAATTAAAAGACAATCCACTGTGCAGGAAAAAAAATTTCCAACTGTTCCTCAAAGGACTCTATCTAAAATATATAAAAAAAACCTCAAAAAATCAGACCCCCTGAATTTAAAGACTCAGTCTAAAAATGGGCATCTGAGATAAACAGACACCTCTCAGATGAAGTAGACATGAGAAACAAATATATGAAAAAATGCTCAATATCACTTGTCATTGGAGAGATGCAAATTAAAACAACAATAAGATTCCATCTCAGTCCAGAAAAAATGACTACCATCAAGAAATTAACCAATAAAATGAGAAGGAAAAAATGGAAGCAAAGCTTTTATGAATAAGCCTAAAAAGAGTTGGAGGAAGTAAAGAGGTGGGGAAAAGAGTTGAAGGGAGGGGAGGGAAATGAGGAAAAATAATCAAGTTATATCATGTAAAATATAAATTCCCTATGATGAATCTGATCATTACTATACCTAAAACATACCAATAAAATTAATTAATTAAAAAAGAAATCAACTAATAACAAATGCTGGCAGAGCAGTAGAAAAAAAGGAACCTTTCTGCACTGTTGGTAGGAGTGTAGACTGGTACAACCACTGTGGAAATCTCAACAAACTAAGACTACAGGTTCCATTCAACCCAGCTTTTCATTTTCTTAATATCTTCCCTAAAGAATTAAAAGCATCATAATACAACAATATATGCACACCTATGTCTATAGAAACACAGTTTCTAACAGAAAAATCTTGGAAACAGCCCACAGGCCCATTAACCGATGACTAGACAAAGATGTGGGTTTTTTTATACAATGGAGTGCAAGTCAGCCATGTAGAAGGATAAGCTTGAGGTATTTCTAGATAAAAGAATCCACCTTGAGACCATACTCTTAAGTGAAATAAATCAGACACATATGTTTAAATGTTGCGTAGTTTCTCTGGTGTGAGAAACCAAAAGTGTAAAAATAAGGACCAAATATAATAGATACTGGGAAATGGGAAGAAAATTTTCAAATGAGAAGAGGAAGGTAGGGAGGAAAGAAGGGGCAAAAAAAGTTGAAGGAAAAAATGGAAATAGTGGTTTTATAAATAGGAAAGGAAGAAGAGTTGAAAGGAGGGGAGGGGAACAGGAACAAAAAAGAAGCAAGATGTATTATGTACAGGTACAAATTCTCTATGATGAACATGATCATTGTGTATATCTAAAATGTACCAATAAAATTTTAAAAAGTACAAACAAACAAAAAAGAATAGAAAGGGAGCTATTAGAAAAGAAAAAATGTGCTGCAGGAAGGGAAGGGAAGAAAGAAAAAGGAACGGTAGATATAATTAAATATGTTGTATATGTGTATGAAAATATCACAATGAAACTCATTGCATAATTAGTATGTTAATTTAAAGTAAGTGCTTAAAAAAACTTATGTCCCTCTTGTGGGTGAAAATATATTTGCTGAAAAGAAAAATTTGGTTTTTTCTGCATTTCCTTCTATGCACCTCTACTAACTTGCCTGTTTTCCTTCTTGTAAAATTGGGAATTACCTATAAAACATTGCTCTGGAAAGATGAGGCAGGAGGATCACACGTTTGAGCCCAGGCTCAGCAATTTAATGACTTGGCCCTGAGTTTGATCCCAAGTACCACAAAAAAAGGAATAATAAGCAATCAGTTCTTCTATTTTTTGATCTAAAATAGTTTCACATGTAATTCTCAACTGAAAATGCTTAAGCTAAGCTGGTAATGGTGGTGCACATCTACAATCCCTGCACTAAGAAGGCTGAGACAAAAGGGTCACAAAGTCAACCCCAGCCTGAACTGCACGTAAGATCCTGTCTCAAAAAAAAAAAAAGTTAAGCTAAAGCAGAAACTTCTGAATTTCAAAGTTTTATGGCCCATTTGATTCCTTATGGTTTTTAATGCTTTTCTTGTTTGATTTTTATTCCTTTAGCTAACCTTACAATGTAGCTTGCAAGCAGTAATACATTTACATATTTTTTCTTTTGTGGTGCTATGGATGGCACCCAGGACCTCACATTTGCTAGAAAGGTGCTTCCCAGTATTTACATCCCCAGCCTTGATTAATAATTCACTATGGACCCCAAAATGTGTGATATTTGCTATATATATCTAAAGTGTCAAAGTGTGAACAAATTTATGCTCATTTTAAAGCCTATGAATGTCCACTCTTGGTTGAAGGGAAGGAGAATGTTTTAGCCCGTTGCTCAGCCGGAAGACAGCTTGACTCTGCCAAATGCCCCCTCTTCCTCACAGTAGAATCCTTTTCCCCACCATTTCATTTTCTAGTTTTATAAAATGGGATTGTTTTACTTCTTCCTAATTAAAGCCTGTGGAAGCACTTTTAATGAAGATCCTAAGATGTATGATGGTAGAAAAGTGAAAACTATCATTACCGCATTTTAATCATCATGTTAAGTCCCACATAGACACACCCACTTCTCCATCCAAGTAGTCTTTTGCAAAGGGGTAATTTGCAGCAATGATGTCATAATCATAGATCTCTACTTTTGTTCAGAAAGCTGTAAAGTTTCCAAATACTAAACTCTTGATGAGACTCTTAAAACATGCTAAATAAGTACGAATGTCCCAATCTGACTGAAAGTGTGGACAGCAAATCATTTTTTGTCTACATAATAAATGAACATTTAAAAAGTGGTCATCAGCCAGGCCTGGTGGCATATGCCAGTAATCCCAGCACTGAGGGGGGGGGATGAGGCACGAAGCTAGTTGAGAGTTTGAGACCAGCCTGGGCTACAAAATGCATTCAAAGCCAGCTCAAACTACATAGCGAGACCCTGTGTCAAAAAAAAAAAAAAAAAAAAGCTGTCATCCTGGTATAGTATAGCATACACCTGAAATTGCAACACTTGGGAGACTGAGGCAGGAGGATAAGACTTTGAGGTTAGCCTGAGCTACATAGCAAGATACTGTCTCAAACAAAAAGTGGCTGTTCCAAAGGTACAGTCTGCCAAAAAAGCAAGGACAAGGTAGTAGTAAAATAAGTGCTGAAATTGCATGTTCAGAAAATCTCTGCTACTAGAAAGACTCCCAGAGCCCTATCCCTGCCTTTCCCACCCTCACCAGGAAGCAGGGAGATGCAAGATTCCTGGCTCCTGGCATCTGTAGAGGGGCAATGAGCAACTCCTTAGTCTTTAAAGGCCAAAGCCTTCTGGAAATACTGCCCAGGGCATTGACAATCCTGACTTCAGCTACAGCCATGCAGCTCTTTGAAGTTCTAATATAGGAAGTTCAAATCCTCTTATGGTGGGAAACCCTGGATCTTTTTCCAGAATCTACGGAAATTTGTCTGGAATGGTAACGCGGGACAGGAGAAACTTACATATTACCTTGGTTCAGATTTCCGGCTAGCTCAGAATTTTCGGTCTCTGTATTTCACCTCTGGTTTTCTCTCCACAACACTAGGTCACCGCTAACATGTAATAAAGCTCCCCTGCCCCAAATCCTCTGTGCCACCTCGCAGAAGAGCCTTGAGAAAAATGTAAAACAAAGCAGTGGATGGGCGGCTTCCTTTCTCCCCCCAGCCCTCCAGCCCCTCCTTCTCCTCAGCCTCCCTTGTTCCTGTCCCTCGCTCCCGCACCGCCAGTTCCTCCAATTGCCATGTTTTTCTTACACTGAACAGTCCAGCTTTCCCTTTGTCCCATCCTGGGCTCCGCAGCCCGGCTAATCTTGTTCTACCCACAATTGCTCATCAGTTTGCTTTTCTGCCAAAGGCAGTTCTCCCCCAAGATTCGTGCACAAATGCTTTGAGCAGCAATTCTCCGAAAAACTCGCCTCTGCTTAAGGGTAGTTTCAATCTGTAGCTCCCAAACTTTTTGAATCTCGGGATTTATTAATTCTAGTAAAAATTAACTGAGGATCCCAACAAGCTTCTGTTCATGATGGCTATATTTATCAATAATGACTGTAGTAGACATCCATACTAAGAATTTTTAAATGCATATTTATGTATTTTTTAAATTTTTATTTTATTTAAAAAGGGGTAAAACTAAACAACAAAAGAGAACAAAGCAGATCAGAAGAAAACAATGTAAGTGACACAGATTTCAAAACAAGACAATAGGAGATCTACAGTAGCTACCATAATGTCTTTTGTTTTCTTCCAGATGGTTATCTATATCTTCACACACAACGAATTCATACAAAACAAAATAGTATAAAACTGATCAGAACAGGGTAATGAAGGCATTACAGGCCTTCAAAACCAGACAATAGGAAAATCAACAATGGCTACTGTATGTCTCTTGTTCTCTTCAAAATAGCTGTCCACACCTTCATGTATGTTGAAATTAAACAATACAAAACAGACTAAAACCACTCTGAACAAAGAATAGAAGCATTATTGGATTTCACAGCATGATACAAAATTAGCAATGGATACCATAATGTCTGTTTTTCTTCAAAATAGCTGTTCATTTCATCACACATAATATAATCAATTCACATAAACTGTTTAGAAGTTCTAGGCATGAATAAGCCTCTACATGTATACCTATCCTTTCTGTATTACAGCAAAAAAAACAAAACAAAACAGATTACTAGAAAAATTAGAAACAAAAAAGACAAATAAATAACAATAGCAAAGAGTCCAAAACAATAACAACACAGGCTTTCAAAACACGGTGGTAGGAACAGAACTAAAGTTGATATTTTACGTAGTGATCTTCAAGAGTTCCTCAGCTCCCTGACACAAACGTGCAAAATTGTTCCAATTCTATGAATATTAACTTCTTTGTTCTAAAAAATAATAGAATTTGCAGCACAATCGTCTGAGCTATCTTAAGTGTGTTTTATAAATTTAGATTTTTTTCTTTTCCCTTCCTTTTTCTTTTTCCTCCTTTTCCCTGAGATATTATATTTTTCCCCTTTGAGAAGATTCTTACCCTTTCACTATATTTATTGAGGATTTTGTATCTTACGTACTCTTATCATTTCTTATAGTAGGGAGACAATACAGTATTTTCTTATATGAGTTTGTTTTATTTCACTTATGAGTATGCTCTCAAGTTGCATCCACTTATAAATATCTCAATATGATCATTCTTTATAGCTGAGTAGTACTCCATTGTATAAAAGTACCATATTTTTTTATCCATTCCTCGGATGATGGGCATTTAGGTTGTTTCCAAGATCTGGCTATTACAAATTGTGCTGCTATAAACATGTGTGAACATATATCACTGTGATATGATGCTTTCAGTTCTTCTGGGAATATGCCCAGAAGTAGAATAGGTGAGTCAAATGGGGCTTCCCATCTCAGCTTTTTGAGGAACCTCCAGACTGACCTCCACAGTGGTTGCACCAGTCTACACTCCCACCAACAGTGCAGAAGAGTTCCTTTTTCCCCACAGCCTCTCCAGCATTTGTTGTTGTTAGCTTTTTTTATCCTGGCCATTCTTTCTGGAGTGAGATGGAATCTCAGGGTGGTTTAATTTGCATTTCTCTAATGACCAATGATGCTGAACATTTTTTCATGTATTTATTTGCCATTTGTATTTCTTCATCTGAGAACTGTGTGTTCATCTCAGATGCCCATTTTTGAATTGGGTCTTTGAATTTCAGGGTGTGATTTTTTTTAAATTCTTTATATGTTCTAGACAGAAGTCCTTTGTCTGAGGGAGAGTTGACTAAGATTTTTTCAAAATTCATGAGTTTCCTTTTTACTCTGTTGGAGATTTCTTTTGACATGCAAAAAAATTTTAATAAGATGAGATCCCAGTTACTGATTCTGGGAAGTATTTCCCGTGTGGTTTGATTTTTGTTCATGAATTCTCTATCTACCCCTATGTCTTCAAGGTTTCTACCTACTTTGTCTTCCAGCAGATTTAGTGTTTCTGTTTTAATATTAGATCTTTGATCCATTTTGGCTTTAGCTTAGTACATGGTGATAGGCATGAGTCTAGTTTTAGTTTTCAGCATATGGATAGCCAGTTTTTCCAGCACCATTTATTAAAGAGACTATCTTTCTTCCAGTGAATGTGTTTGGTCCCTTTGTCAAAGATAGGGGGGCTGAGTGTGTTTGTCATTGTAGTTGTATCATCTAATCTATTCCATTGATCTTTAGGTCTCTTTTTATTACAATAGCTTTGTAGTAGTATAACTTCAAGTCAGGAATTGTGATGCCTCCTGCCTTGCCTTTAGTGCTCAGAATTGCCTTTGCTATTCTAGGTCTTTTCTGGTTCCAGATGAATTTTAGGAATGATTTCTCTAAGTCTGTGAGGTATACTAGTGGTATTTTGATGGGTATTGCATTAAATTTGTATAACAATTTTAGGAGAATGGCTACTTTCACAGTATTTGTTCTTCCTATCCATGAACAGGGAATGTCTTTCCATTTTCTGAGATCCTCTTCAATTCCTTTTTCAGGGTATTTTAATTTTCCCTGACTAGGTCTTTTACTTCTTTTGTTAGATTGATTCCTAAGTATTTCATCTTTTTTTTTTTGGATACTATTGTGAAGGGTGTGGCTTCTCTTATTTCTTGCTCAGTGAGATTGTTGTTTGTGTAAAGGAATGCTATTGATTTTTGAGTGTTGACTTTGTATCCAGCTACATTACTGAATTTATTTATTATATCTAAGGATCTCTCAATGGCATTTTGGGGGGTCTTCTATGTAGAGTATCATGTCATCTGCAATTAGTAATAATTTAACTTCCTCTTTTCCTATCCTTACTCCTTTTACTTCTCTCTCTTGTCTAATAGCCCTGGCTAGTATTTCCAGCACTATATTGAATAGGAGTGGTGCTAATATACATGTTTGCCCCTGATTTTAGAGTAAAGGCTTTCAGTTTTTGGCCATTTAATATGACACTGGCTGTTGGTTTGTCGTAGATGGCCTTTATCATATTGAGGTAAAGACCGTCTATTCCAATTTTCTGTAAGGTTCTTACCATGAATGAGTGTCGGACCTTATCAAAAGCTTTTTCTTCATCTATAGAAATGATCATGTGATTTTTATTTTTGATTCTATTGATATGGTGGATTACATTTATTGATTTGCGTATGTTGAACCATCCCTGCATTCCTGGTATGAAACCTACTTGATCATGGTGTATAATCTTCTTGATGATTTGCTGCATTCTGTTTGCCAATATTTTATTGAGAATTTTTGCACCTATGCTCATTAGGGAAATTGGCCTGTAGTTCTCTTTTTCTGTTGTATCTTTCTCTAATTTTGGTATTTTGGTAATTGCTTCCAGAGTTGCCGGGGTGTGCACAGTCTGGAGCCGTCAGCAACATGGGAAGCACAGGCGCCAGTGGCAGGGTCTCCAACAGACTCTATCCAGCTCATTCAACAATGTCCAAGACCGAGGAGGCCAAGAAGCTGGAGGGCCATGTGGCCATGAAGAACCACGTGAGTAATAACCAAGTGCTGGGAATCGGAAGTGGTTCTACAATTGTCCATGCTGTACAGCAAATTGCTGAAAGAGTGAAAGAAGAAAATCTGAGCGTCGTGTGTATCCCAACCTCCTTCCAGGCCCGGCCACTCATCCTGCAGTATGGCTTAACCCTCAGTGACCTGGATCAACACCCAGAGATTGACCTGGCCATCGATGGTGCTGATGAAGTAGATGCTGATCTCAATCTCATCAAGGGCGGCGGGGGCTGCCTGACCCAGGAGAAGATTGTGGCTGGCTATGCCAGTCACTTCATTGTGATCACTGATTTCAGGAAAAATTCAAAGAACTTCTGGGATCATTGGCACAAGGGAATCTCTCTCAAGGTCATCCCAGTAGCCTACGTCCCAGTGAGCCAAGCTGTGACCCGGAAGTTTGGGGGCAAAATTGAGCTTTGGATGGCTGTCAACAAGGCAGGTCCTGTGGTGACAGATAATGGAAATTTCATCTTGGACTAGAGGTTCAACCGGGTGTACAAATAGAATGAAGTGAACACAGCTATCAAGATGATCCCAGGTGTGGTGAACAAGGGCCTGTTCATCAACATGGCAGAGAGAGTCTACTTCAGGTTGCAGGTTGGCTCAGTGGATGTCAGGGAGAGGCCTCGCTGACCCTGCAGGGAGCAGAACACTCACTTTAGTCTCCAGCCACGCCAAGGTGGACACGGTGCCTCCTGGAGCCTTCACCTTAACGTATCCTGCAAGGTGGACAACTGGCCGTGGGCAGGGGCAGTGGATTAAGTCCAGTCTTCTAAGTATTATTATATGTCTTTTTTAAAAGAGAGCTTGAAATATATATATTTTTACTATTAAACATTCTCAGTTTTTTATAAAGTAGAACTTGATTTCATGTTTTGTATAAAATATTTACCAAAAAAAGAAATTGGAGCGGAGATGGAACTCTCTGACACTTCTGAGCCTGTTGCTTAAGGTTCTGAGGATTGGCTTTGCTGAGAATAAAAAGCAAAACTTTCCTTTAAGTTGGTGAAATGAAGGCCCTGCCTGCAGTGACCTCCTGATGCCTTACAGGAAATTGTGTTTACTTCTCTGCCACTTTGTATTTTGTTTTGTTTTTTTTTCACCTAGGTAGCTTTCATTGTGATCACGCACAATTCCTGCTTACGTTTTAAAATCAAGTTTACAGAAATCTGAGGAGAGCAGTGCCGAGTGTTAGCAGGGAGTTCTGCTCCCTGCTGTTGGAAGCCACTGGCGGAAACACTTGCCAGTACTGCCCAAGCACTGCTGTGAAATGTGAAGGACATGTTTTTGTTTTCAAATGATCTTCTTTGTGTTGATTTTTTTTTGTTATTATTATATTAGTGTCGCATGGATCCTTGTCAGAAGTTATCACCTATTTATGTTGTTTGAAGGTTGAAATAAAACACTATGGTGCCAAAAAAAAAATACTTGCTTCCAGGAGTGAGTTAGGGAGAATTGCTTCCCTTTCAATTTCATTTAAGAGTTTGAAGAGTGTCAGCGATAAGTCTTCTTTGAATTTCTTTTCTTTTTTTTTATCGGTACCAGGGATTGAACTCATGACCACTCACTTGCATGGTAGGTGCTTATGCCACTGAGCTAAATCCCCAGCCCCTTCTTTGAATTTCTTGTAAAATTCTGCAGTGAATCCATCTGAATCTGGGCTTTTCTTTGTTGATAAGGTTTTAATTATATTTTCAATTTCATTAATTGAAATTGGGTTATTCAGCAGTTCTATACCTTCTTGATCCAGCTTTGGTAATTCATATGTTTCTAAGAATGTGTCCATTTCTTCTGTGTTATCAAGCCTATGAGAGTAGAACTTTTCAAAACAGGTTCTGATAAACTTCTGTATTTCCACAGGGTCTATAGTGATTTCACCCTTTTTATTCCTTATTGCATGAATTTGAGTTTTTTCTTTCCTTTTTTAAAATAAGGTTGGCTAGGGGCTTATCAATTTTATTTATTCTTTCAAAGAATCAACTCTCTGATTCATTGATTCTTTGTATTGTTTTCTTAGTCTCTATTGCATTGATTTCTGCTCTGACCTTTATAATTTCCTCCCTTCTTTTGGCTTTGGGCTTGACTTGCTCTTCTTTTTCTACATGTTTGAGGGGTAGCATCAGGTTGTTTATTTGTGTTCATTCTGTTTTCCTGATGTGGGAATTCACCACAATAAATTTTCCTCTGAGGACTGCTTTCATTGCATTCCACAGGTTCTGGTAAGTTGTATTTATATTTTCATTTTGTTGTAGATATAGTTTAATTTCTTCTTTAATTTCCTCTGTGACCCACTGATTGCTTAGGAGTGTATTATTCAATTTTCATGTTTTTGTGGGATTTTTGCAGTTTCTTCTGTCATTAATTTCTAGTTTCATGGTGCTGTGATCCAATAACATGCATGGGATAATTTCAATTCTTTTGCAATTACTTAAGCATGTTCTTTGGCTAGTATATGGTCTATTTTAGAGAATTTCCTGTGTGCTGCTGAGAAGAACATATATTCTGATGTTGTTGAGTGGAACACTCCATATACATCTACTAAGTCCATTTGTTCACAGGTGTGATTCAGTTCTGTTATTTCTGTGCTGATTTTCTGTCTAGTTGATCTGTCTCTTTGTCATTGGGGTGTTAAGGTCTCCTGTTATAATTGTGTTATTGCTTATTTGATTTTTCCTTTCTGTTAATATTTGTTTTGTATAGCTGCGTGCTCCCAAATTTGGTGCATATATATTTAAGATTGTTATCTCTTCCTCTTGAAGCTTTCCCCTAACTAGTATGTAGTGACCTTCTTTATCTCTTTTGATCATTCTTTGTTTGAAGTTCACATTGTCTGCAAACAAAATGGCTACCCCTGCTTTTTGGGGGGAGGTCCTATTGCATGGAGTATTGTTTTCCATCCTTTGACTTTCAGTCAATGAGTTTCCTTTTGGGTTAGATGTGTTTCTTGTAATACAGCACATGGTTGGATGTTGTTTCTTGATCCATTATGCCAGTCTGTTTCTTTTTAATTGGTGAGCTGAGGCCACTTACATTACTGGTTATAACTGAAATATATTGGTTTATTTTTGACATGTTATCTTTCTGCTGTTGATTCTTAACCTTTCCACTCTGTAATTGTTTGCCTTGTGTAGTGGTTTTTTCCTGTGTCTATCTAGAATTTCTTTCAGCATTCTTTGCAGGGTTGTTTGGTGGTCATGAAATTTTTCAGCTGTTCTTTGTTGCAGGAGTATTTTATTTCTCCATCAATTTTGAAGGATAGTTTTGCAGGTTACGTCAGTCTGGGTTGGAAGTTGTTTTCATTTAGGATCTGAAATACTTCACTCCATGCTCTTCTTGACTTCATTGTTTGTGTTGAGAAGTCTGCTGTGATTCTGATAGGCTTTCCTTTATAGGTGATCTGCCTCTTCTAACAGCTTTTAATATTCTATTCTTATGTTGGATTTCTGAGATGGTGATTATTATATATCTGGGTGTAGTTTGATTTTGGCTATGGCTATTTGGAGTTCTATATGCTTCACTGATCTGTATGTCAGTTTCCATTCTCATGTTTGGGAAATTTTCAGCTATTTCTTCTGTAAATAGTCTCTTGATATCATTTGTGTTGTTTTTCTTTTTCATTTATACCTATTAATTTTATGTTGTTTTTCTTTGCATCATCTTGCAGCTGTTGAATTGTTATTTTCTGATTCCTTGTTATTTTTAAAAGATCTTTCCTTTCCTGTTCACTAGCTTCAATCTTGTCTTCAAGATCTGAAAGTCTATCTTCACTTTCATTGAGGCGGTTTTGCCAACTTTCAATGGAATTTTTGATTTCCCCTATACCTCTTTGAATCTTTTTCATGCATTCTGTTTGTTTCTTATATTGTTTGTTCAAGGTTTCCATATTTTTGCTTTGTTCCTCTAATTTTTTAACTATGTCTTCTTTAGATGTGTTCAGCATTTCTTTCATTACATTTATCATTTCTTGGTTTACCTGGGAGTTTATTTCTGATCTGAGTTCTTTTATAGCTTCCCAGAGTTGTTTCTTTACTTCAGTTGCTATCATTTCAGGAGTTTCAGGTGTATGGCCTACATTTTGTTCTACGTCCATGTTTCCTAGGCTTGCTTGGGATGGGCTGAAGGTTTGAGATTGCATTTTGCTCTTTCATTTTTGTCCTTGTCCTATATTCCCTTAGGGAAGCCAAACGCAAGGTCTCAGCTGTTTCCTGGGTTAAGAATATCTATTCCTATTGCAGGGAGTTTTTCCTATTGCAGGGAGTTTTCCCAGTTGAGTGGAGGTCCTTAGACAGACCTTATCAGATGGCTCCAGACACTTGGAATTGCTGGGTGAGGCCTTACCAGTCTAGGAAAGAATCGCCAAAGCTTCCCCATGGGCTGGAGAGCACTGCACGCACTTTCGGCTTGCCAGGTCAAAGGCCGGCAGCTTCAGTCATCTCCAGAGTCACTGGGTGGGGCCCAGATAGGCCCAGAGGGACCTCCCGGTGTGTCCTCCGGTGCTGTGGGAGGCAGGGCAGAATCTTACCCGTCTCCCATCAAAGCACCAAAGCTTCCCCGTGGGCTGGGGAGCACTGTGCACACTTTCCAGCACACCAGGCAGAGTTTGGGCCCATATTTATGTATTTAAAAATATAATTTAGGGCTGCAGGTGTGGCTGAGTGGCTAGCACTCTAAGGCTCTGGGCTCCCACCTCAGCACCACAAAACCAACGAATCATATACCCATTACATGCTAATATAAATATGTTTTTATGAAACATTTTCCAAAACAGAAAAAATGAGAATGACATTGTTTTGCATTCTTGCAAAAAATCTTGCTGATTCTCTATCTGTTTCTGCCATCTGTTCAAGAAATAAATACCATATAGCCACTTGGAGACCCTAAGACTTGTAAGAAAAAGATCAAAAAGTAAATGTCACCATGTCAAACAAACTTCCATAAATGTCATGCTAAAAACACCCACTCTAAGGTGGCACAGGTAATACAGCTCTTCCAGGATCCAATTTCATCCAAACATAAAATTTCCAGATAATACAGGTCTGTAAATAGCAAGATACAAATGAGACATCAGTATGTTGTAACAAGAACAAAAGGCAAAACCTTGACAGGAAACAGTAAACCAGTAAATATTTTGAGAAGCAATTGGTACAGGATGAATGTCAATATCTAACAACTATAGATAATAAGGGAGGGGCAGAGAACAAAGTGTCAAAAACTAGACTTTTAATATCTACGCAGAGGGTTGAGGGTGTACCTCAGATGTAGAGCACTTGCTGAGCATACCTGTGGCTGGCAGTTTAATCCCCAGCCCTAAAAGAAAAGGAAAAAGCCTCCACACAAGAATTTAAAGTAAAAAAAAATTCAAAGTATCCAGCCAATCATGGTGGCACATGTCTATAATCCCAGCTATTCAGGAGGCTGAGACAGTTCGAGGCTTGCCTGAGGATAGAGATTAGGGCTGGGGCAAAACCCATCAAAGAACTAGTATAATCTGTCAAAGTCTTAAGACCCAGGGCACATGTGCAGAACATAAAATCCTAAATCACTCTGCAGTTCCTTGAATACTGTACATGGAACCAATCAGAAAAATGCTACTTATTAAATTTTTAATTTTATTAGTACATGTTTATAGTTCATGCAGTTTACAATCTTCTTTGGGAGGGATTAGGTGTACATACCATAGTTTGTTTCTTTGTTAATCCCCTTCCCTCCTCCTTCCTCTCTCCTCCTCCAGTTCCCCTATTCCATGTTTTGTTCTTGTTGACATTATTTTTTGTTGTTGTTGATATTATTAATCTTGTCATGGCACACAATGTTTACATTAATTGGGGTTATTAGGCTCCTAAACATGACATATTTTGTTCTCATTTCCCCTTCCCCTCACGCCCTTGTAAGAGATCCCTATTGCAAGAGATACACCTCCACTCCTATCCACCCTTTATTATTCACCATGAGGTATTTAAACTTGTGTGTCCAGTTTATTTCACTCAACATATTTTCCAGATGCATTTATTTTCCTACCAATATCTCAAATCTGTCATTCTTTATAGCAAAATACTATTCCATTACATAGAGATACCTCATTTCCTTTACCCAATCACCTGTTGATGGGTGTAAAAAACATGGAATGCTTCACGGATCTGCCTGTCATCCTTGCACAGGCGCCATGTTAATATTCTCTGTATTGTTCCAATGTTAGTGCATGTGCTGCCGAAGCACACATGAAAATTGCTATTTTTAGTTCTTCATTTACATCTGTTGTGAAACCAAGCAAATCTTCAATAGGATAGTTTAAATCTGGCAGGCCAAGTGAGTTTCCAATGGGACAGCAGTCCTGATGCTTTGTTCACATAATGGGGAAGCCTAACTAGGAATTCCAGATACAGAAGACTCCTGCATGATCCTCAGGCCACTGTCACTCTGTTTCACTGGCCCCCTTTGCTCTGCAGAACATACTTCCTTCCCGCCTTCAATAGATGTTCGTCCCTGTTATCCAGTACTGGGGTTGTGGGGATTCCTTCCAGAAGTAGTTTCTAGGTTTTTCTTGACTTGAGCAAAGAATTGGACAAAACAAGCCCAAGAGGTAGCAAGGTTTTACATTTATTAAAGAACAGGAACGTGTTCTGAAAAGCAAGTTTGGATCAAGTAAAAAGAAAAAATAGACTCTGCAGTGTGAGAGAATACTGAGGAAGAGCAAACACACTAGCCTGGAGCTCAGTGGCCAGAGTCCTTTTGTACCTCCTCCTCCTCAGGCTGCAGTCAGGTCTAGGCCACCTTTTGGAAAACTTGCTCCAGTTCTCGCGAGATGAATGAAAGCCAGCAATCCCTGGTTGATAAAGAGCTTTGGGAACTATTTTGAGCAAGCGTCCTAGGACTTTGCCAGTAACAGATCACACCCACTTCCTCAGCTAGTCTCCAGAGCTCAGCTCCTGCCTCATCTCCACCACCTTTTCTATGTGTCTTATCCAGGTCTTTTTCAGGACACCAAGAACCTGAAAAAATTTTCCTGGGATCCAAAAACAACTAACAAGCCTGGGTACCACCGTGAGATCCAATCTCAAAATAAATAAAAGAGTTTTTACAAGGACTGGAAGTCAGGAGTGGTTGTGCATGCCTATAATCCCAACACTTGGGAGGCTGGAGCAGGCCATCCTGGCCTACATAATGAGTTCCAGGCCAGCCTGAGCTACAAAATGAGACCCTGTCTCAAAAATCCCAAAAGGGGAGTTGGCGTGAAGATGTAGCTCACTGGTAGAGTGCTCCTGGGTCCCTTTCCCAGAACCACCAAAAGAAAAAAGGAAGGAAGGAAAAGAGGGAGGGAGGAAGGGAAAAAGAAAGAAAGAAAGAAAGAAAGAAAGAAAGAAAGAAAGAAAGAAAGAAAGAAAGAAAGAAAGAAAGAAAGAAAGAGCTAATTAAAGCATTCTAGGTTAATAGTAGAGGCAAATACCAGAGCACACCAAAAACTAAGCCTAATTGATTAAAAATTTTAGAAAATACATTGGTTAAAGTTCTCAACCAGTAAGAAACAAGGATGTAAGGGTGATCTGGCTGTGATATCTCTTGCCCATTGATCCCCAGGACTGATGTCACCCATCTGGCTGGCTGGTAGGATGTCTCCTTCCTCCTTCATCTCTCCATGTGTGTCCCCCATGAAGCTGCACCACATTCCCTGATCAGGGAAGGCCATTCTGAAGTCCAGGACATATGAGCAAGTGTGCCCCCCTGCTGGAACCTCCAAACAAGCTCTCAAGTTTCAAAAGGAAGCAAAAGGCTTAAAATCTCCTACATAAACTCTAAATTGAAAGAGAGAACAAATTAAAAATAAAACGTAAAAGGAAAGAGTATGGTAAAATTTCATCAATGAAAGCATTAAATATCAACAAGCTGTACTCTCCTATCAAAAGGAGGCAGCTTACTGACTGTTAAAAGCACAAAATCTAACTATCTGTTGCTCACAAGAGGTACACAAACCAAAAACGTAATCCACAGAGTAGCGGTGTCAGAGGATACACCTTTGTAAGCAGAGGAAAAGCTGGGATTATTCTTTTGGTATCAGATAAAGCAGATGTCATAGCAAAAAGCAGATAATAATTAAGTAAGGTCATTACACAGTGATCAAATGTATATTAAATTATGAGACTCACAAAAGAACTGAATGTATGTATTGCTAAAGTCATTGCAACAAAGTCCATCGAAGAAGCAAAGATAAATATTATTTTAATTGGCACTTTCATCATTCCATTTCTGAGAACTGTACAAAAATAAATTGGGGAGGGGCTGGGGATTTAGCTCAGTGGCATAAGCGCCTGCCTGACAAGCGCAAGGTCATGAGTTCAATCCCTGGTACGGCAAAAAAATAAAAATAAAATAAAGTGGGGAAAGCCATATAATTGAATAATTGGTTCAACAAAAATTTAGGGGAACTCACTAGGTTCCAAGATCTTGTTACATGCTAGAAGATAATTTCATAAACAATATGGAAGTAGGAGATGAAGTCTGGTGCAAACCAGACAACTAACTGGGTGGAATGTGTCAAAGTCTTAAAAACCCATGGCCAACAGATTGAGCAAGATGTTTCCTAAAAAAAGAGAACGTGTGCCAAACACAGGACCCCCAAAAGACTCCACGGCTCTTGAGCACTATACACAGAACCAATCAGAAAGCAATATATTCATCCTTTATTTGAACCTGGTACCATTTGCAGGTCCAATCAGAAGAGGCTATTTTTAATTTTTCATTTCATATGGGCACAACCAATCAAAAGATGTTGTTTCTGATCTCTCATTTACATGTAGTGGGAATCCAAAGTGAGTTTTCTGTTGTGACAGTTTATGTGTAGCATGACAACAAATGAGTTATTGATTGGACAAATGTCCCAATTCCTTATGTTCATGAGGAGGAGGCCAAACCAGATGTTCTGGGTACAAAAGATCCCTTTCCCCTTGTCCTCTGGGCCACTGTAAGTCTTTTCACTGCACTTCTCTTGACCTATAAAGTGTGCTCCCTTTCCATCTTCAATAAATGTGCACCTTGCTGCCTGTTCTGTGTGCCCTGTCCAATTTTTTTTGTTCAGAACACCAAGGCCCATGGAAAGAAGTCCTGTGTGACACTCTCCCACAAATCCAGTAACAATATGACTTTAATAAACATACAGAGAGATTAAAGAGGGGAAAAGTTCATATAGTCTCTTTTCAAATGTGAGTACACTGTCACCTACAAGCCAACATAAATACCTGACATCTAATATTCATTAATGAAGACTCATGCTTTTGTTTTTGTTCATTGAGATAGGATCTCACCACATAGTCCAGCTGGTCTTGATTTGCTGTGTAATCCAGTCTGGCTTTGAACTCCCAATCTTCCTGCCTCAACTTTCCAAGTACAGAGATTCATTCTGTCATTAGTGTAATACACAGTAATGAATTTATTCAACATATTGTTATTCACAAAAAATCAGAAATACCACCCAAAGAAATAAAAATTTTTAAAACAGCCTTGCAAGCACACAGTCATGAGTTTGATTCCCAGTACCAAAAAAAAAAAAGAAAAAAATTTTAAAACAGTGGGGTATGATAGTACACATCTGTAGTTTCAGCAATGCTCAGAAGGCTGAGGCAGGAGGATGCCACGAGTTCCAGGCCAGCTTACATAGTGAGTTTAAGGCCAGCCTAAGGTATATAATGAGATCTTGTCTCAAAAAAATGTCCTTACATAAAAACAAAATAGGATGCCTATCATATAAGAATATTTTGAGACTGTCTTTGGTAGTGCCTGGGTTATGCAGGAAATCCTGAACATATGCAGTGGACATCTGCCATCTGTACCCAGCCCCATTTTCCCCCCTCCTTCTTGTGGTAACAGAAGCCACTTCTTTCCTTAGGGGATTTCCTTTCCTCCGCTGTGTGTCACTCAGGTGTGTCTTTCAATCCTGTGCTTCTATGATGAGGAGGTGACCCAGACTGCCAGTGTAAGTCATGCTCCTGAAGACAGCAGTTGTGCTAGAATTGGCCTGTGACTCAAACAGGGCAATCAAAGTCTTTTAAAAGACTGATATGGGCCCTGGGGAAAAAAGAGTCAGTAAATTACCCAAGATTCTGAGGGTTAAGGAAGATATAAAATCTAGTGACACTAATGGTCAGCTCAATTAGTGAGACTGAAACCCACGCAAGGAAAAAAAACCAAGACATGAAAATGGCCGGGGCAGAATCTTAATGCCATCTCTCAGAGCCAGAAAACAGACAGCAGGGCTGGACTTGGAAGCAGGGCATGGATTGCCACCCAGTACATATTACACTGTGGAAACACCTGGTGTCCATTCGAGTAGTTTTCAATTTGGGGCTAGGAGCAAATTGAACGTGTAAATATGTGAATTTCTCTTGGGTGTATACGCTGGAGTGCAATAGATACCACCAAACTGTTTTCTAGTATCATAATATTAATTTGACCTACAGTGGCAGTGTTTGTGGGTCCCAGTTATTTTATACCATGGCCAACACTTGGTATTGTCTTTTTTTGTTGTTGTTGTTGTTGTTACTGGGGATCAAACTCACCACCTCACACTTGCCAGGCAGGCGCTTATGCTGCTGAGCTAAATCCTCTGCCCAGATATTGTCTTTTTTGTGGGAGGCACTCTGGTGAATGTGAAGTCTAGTGCATTATGGTTTTAATTCATAATTCCCTGGTGACTAATGATATTAAGCAACTTTCCACAGGCTTGGTGGCTGTTTGAATACTCTCTTTTGTGACATGTGGCCTTAGGTCATCCATCCCTAGTTATAACTAGTGTGTACCTATTTCTCTTGCTTTTCTAAAATTTTATATTATTTTATATGAACATTTTTGTATTTTATGTGGTTCACATGTCATTATAATTTTTTCATTGTTTTCTTTCATATTATGGTATACCATGTAGTTTTCATAATTAATTATCAATAACCTGCTATGAATGCTTTTGTTCAATATAATTTTTGTGTGTAAGGGGCAGAGTATTCTTTGAGTTATATTCCCTAGAATAAAATTACTGTATCAAAATGTATGAATACTTGTATAGTTCTTGGCATATATAATACTTGCATATGCTGTTGATTGAAAGTACAAAACTCTAAAAACAGATTAATCAAAAAAGGGGAAGATTTTTTTAGGGGGGAAGAAGGAATGGGGAGCTATTATTTAATCAGTTTGAGGTGATACAAAAGTTTTAGAGAAGGATAGTGGTAATGATTGCATAACAATGTGAGCTGGGCTGGGCTATACAGCAATAAGGGATGAATGACAACTGCATGGAGCAAATGGATCAAGCTCACAGACTGTTGAGTGAGGAGAGAAAAAGGTGACTACAAAGAGTACACAGAGTTTAACTCCACGGACACAAAGTGCAGAACTGTGCACAATTATTCTATGCTGTTAGGAGTCAAGGTGGCTATTATCTTCGAGGAGTAATTATTTTGTTGGAAACAGGGCATGCGGTGGGGGGGGGGTTCTGAGACAATGGTAATGTATTTCTTTTTGTTATTCTTCTTGTTTTGTCTCCTAGGCATGGAACCCAGATGCTCACTCATGCTAAGTACACTCTCCACCAGCAAGCCACTCCTACAGTTCCTGGTCTCTCTCTTTCTCTGGGCGCTGTTTGTGAATATTAATCAGGGTGTTCCTCTGGTATGTGTACTTTTGTGTACATATATGTTGTACTTCATTAAAAAGTGTAAGACAAGGTTAAGGCTATCATTCAGTGGTAGAGCACTTGCTTGGTGTGTTAGAGATCCTGGGTTTGATATCCTGATCTCTGTCTGGTACTGGAACAAAAATATGTAAAGATAATGAATGAGATTGGAAAATTTCTGGGAAAAATATACATTAAGTGTAAAACATTGTCTCAGCTTGCGTGCTAGATTCCCCTTCCACCAAAAATGACATAAATGGAAAGACAGACCAATTATGAATACTATTCGCAGTTTAGTTAGTAGTAATGTGCCAATTGCCAGTTCCTTCTTTTGAGTAATACACCATCTATATTATGCATCATGCTAGCTTTAGTGGATGCTCAGTGTGGGACAAATGAGAACTCTGCACCATCTTCACAACCTTTTTTTAAATCTAAAGGCATTCCTTAATATTTTTTTAAAAAAATTTTAAACTACACACTCCTTTATACTCTTAAAAGTTATGCAGGACCCCAAAGAGCTTTGTAAATTACCAAGGACCTCCAAAGGGATCTTGAGACCAAAACATTTGTGAATAATTGCTTACTATATAGCTATGTGGGTTTTCTCTATCAATATTTACTGTATTAGAAGTTAAGCCAGGTGCAGTGGCACACATCTGTAATCCCAGATACTCAAGAGGCTGAGGCAGGAGAATCAAAAGTTCTAATCCAACCTGTGCAACATAGTGAGAACCTGTCTCAAAATTTAAAAATTTTAACTAGAGCTGAGTATTACTGTAAGATAAAACTAGTGCATGCATTGTGTATTAATATAAATAATATATTTTGTGAAAATAGCTGTATTATTCCAAACAAAGAAAATTAGCCAGCAAAGCATCACCCTCCCACATCCTTGCAACTCTCTCGCGTTTGGCCTACGGGAAGGAAGACAGCTGGAGGCTATCTGTGCCCCTCCCGTTGGTCCCCTTGTGATAGTAAAAGTCATGTCTTCCCTGAAAAAGCCCTGTTCTCCCCTAAAAGAGGCCCAGAAGAGGTCTCAGGGGTCCTCAAAAGCCCACAAATCACACCTCAGAACCACTGCTATATAAACATGGATGAAACACTATCGTATTACATTAGATTCTTTGTTCTATAAAATTGCTTAGATTGAATCTTTTTTAAAGGTTAAAAACAAAGTCTTCCCAGGAAGCTAATTTAGCATCTGCCAGGAGGGCAACAGTTTGCTCCACCTCGCCCGCCTGCAGTAGGAAGAGGCTGCTGTTTTGGTTGCCAAGGACGCCGAGTTCCCGCTGGACCATCCTGGTCTACACCCACAATTCCAGCGGATGTCAATGCAGAGAGTTTTACATGCAACGCCAAGCGATTGTCACTTAGGTCATAGGTGGGAGCAGAGTCGAGCCCTCTTGAGTGTAACTTCAGGGGGAGTTAGACTAGGGTTTTTAACTCTCAGGGCTTCGGTACACAAATGTGCCCGCGCCTGCGCCGTGGAGCACACTGTCAACAGCGATCACCAGGGGCAGAGACAGCGCAGGCTCCCACCAGCCTGCCCAGCCATGCCGTGGGCCCAGCAGCGCTCGTCAAGCAGCAGCCTCTATTTTTTTATCCTTTATATGAACCAGATTGGGCTTTGAACTACTGAAGTGTAACCCGTGGCAGAAAAGTGCACAGAGCTTGGGCTAAAGCCCCATAAATTTCCACAAAGTAAGAATACTGGGTGGCCTTCTACCCTGCAAGGCCCCAATGAGGCCCGTTTCCAGTCCAGGTTTATTTTACTCAAATTATTAGATCTTTTAACATGTTAACATGTAGTTTGCTCAGTCTTTTTTTTTTTGCATTTTTTTATTTAAAGAGAAAAAAAGTAAAGGGTAGAGATAATACAGAATTTCAAAAAGAAAAAGAAAAACAGTAAGAAATCACTAGTTGATAAAATACAGATTGTCCTCTTAGAAATAGTTGTTCAAGTTACAAAATTAAAGCATACAAAGTAGATATTGAAACAGTGAGACTATAAACAGCTATGCATGCATGAGTCTCTATATGTATTTCTATCTTTTCTGTATTAGAGGGAAAAACAAAACCTAGCAAGACAAAACAAAACCAATTCCTATAAAAACATGAAACCAAAAAGTCTTATAAAACCACAGTACAAGGTGATCTACAATGATTACTGTGTTGTTTCTTATTATCTTCAATAGAATTATCTAGATCATCAGGCATAATTAAATATAGCAGTATAATTGAATATAGCAGTACATAACAATATTAGTAAAAATAAAACATTGTAGACCATGTGAAATTTCAAAGGCAGGTAATAATCAAACCAGAGTGGATATTCTAGTGAATCTTGTCATCTTCAGTGCAGTTGCCTATACTCTCAGACTTGATACTATCAATCATAACAGCTTTGAATAAAATCTATCAATACAAAGCAGCTATCTAACAAACCAGATTCAATTACGATCAGTCATGGTAAAACAGTGTAGGTTATACAGAGCTTTAGATTAAGTTAATAGGAAATTAAGGATGATTACCATACTATAACCTGTTATTTTCAGGATTACTGTCTGTGCCCTCAAATCTAGTACATGTAGAATGACTGGAACAGAATATAATACATCTAAGCAGATTGGTGTGAGTAATGTGGGTTTTAAAACCTGGTACACTATTAACAATATAGTGTATCAAGTTCTTCTATGTTAAAGATTCTAGACATCTTTCTCTGCCTCATTTCTGCTATGCTATTTTTCTGCCTATTTGTCTAGTTTTCTCCTTCATTCGACTGCCTGCCCCACTCATTGAGGCCTTTCTGCCACTGTTCCTAAAATCCTGGGGTTTTTTCTCCTCTCTCTCTAAAATGTCTTTCAGCATTCTCTGTAGGGATGGATTGGTAGTCACAAATTCCCCCAGTTCCTCTTTGTTATGGAAGCATCTTGTTTCTCCATTAATTTCTCGTGACAGCTTTGCAGGGTACATCAATCTGGGCTGGAGGTTATTTTCTTTTAGGGCTTGGAAGACTTCGCTCCAAGCTCTTCTTGATCTGATGGTCTGTGTCAAGAAGTCAGCTGTGATCTTGATGGGCTTACCTTTATAGGTAATCTGTTTATTTTCTCTGACGGCTTTTAATATTCTGTTTTTATATTGAATTTCTGGCATCTTGATTATTATATGTCTGGGTGTAGATCTGTTTTGGTTGTAGGTGGCTGGAGTTCTGTATGCCTCACATAACCAAATGTCATTTTCTTTTCCCATGCTTGGGAAATTTTCCTTAATTATTTCTGTGAATAGCCTTTGTAATTCTCCTGTTTGTATTTATGCTTCTTTGTTCACATTTCTTATTCTTATAGATTCTCTTGTCATCTTCTAGCCTTTGTATTGTTACTGCCTGTTTCCTTATTTTTAAGAGATCATTCCTTTCATGATCACACATGGCAAACTTGTCTTCAAATTTTGATAGTCTATCCTTAGTTTCTTTTAAGGTGTTTTGACAGCTTTCAGTGGAATTTTTAATTTCCTGGTAATCTCTCTGAATCTGCTTCATGTATTCTATATTTTCTTTATATTCTTTATTGAATGTTTCTCTCCTTTTTTTGTGTTCCTCCCTTCTTCTGTCTATGTCTTCCTGAGAGATGCTTAGCATTTCTTTTATAACTCTATTCATATCTTGCTTTACCTGATTTAATATTTCAGTTTTGAGCTTGTCTACAAAGTCCCAAAGATATCTCTTAATGTCCATTGAAGCCATGTCTGATGTTGTGTGTTTGCTGCCCTCAGTCTCCCTTGTTTTTCCTTCTCCTGGATCAGGGCTTTCAGGGTTCTGGGCTGGGGGCCTCCTCCTGCCTCTCTCTCCTGTCATGGCCCTGGCTTCCTCCCCACAGGTTACAGTGCAGGTCCCAGCCCGCTTCCCTGGCAGCCATCGTTCCTCCAAAGCACGCTGTCAAGGGACCTCCTCCGCCCTCTCCTGCCTGCTCTTGTCACTGAGGTGTAAGCAGGGGCTGCATATGCTGGCCCCACCCCACTGGGCCAGCCAAACTTCAGGGGCCTTTAACAAGTTAGTGCAAGTTAGGCACAGGGAATCGATTTGGGATGGCTCATTGGGTTCTGACCAGGGGTGTGACCCAGTCCAAGTAAATCCCATGAATATGCTCTGGGGTGGGAGCAGCCAACTGAAGTCACTGTCGCTCCCAGTTCAGGCTCCTCCTGCCCAATTCCAATATGTCACTCATTGGGTCGCGCCCTTCCCGTGGAGGGAGGTCTCATTCCTAGCACTGACTGTTGATTAACAAAGGTTCCTTCACTGGCTTCACTCTCCATTGGGTTCACCAACCCGACTTCAGCGTGGCTGTGGCTGCTTTGAGTGATGGTGAGAATGAGTTTGGGCAGCACAAACTTCAAAGTTCACAGTGAAAACGCTGTGTCTGGTAATTTAGCTGTTCCAATTGTGGCCCCAAGACTGTGTGTTTGATGAGCTTTTTTATGTTTAAATTTCTTCTTGTGTCAAGAGGATCCATCTCCCTCTGTCTGGATCTCTCCAGGATGTTTTATTCTGGCATATGAGTTGTTTCTCCCAGGAGGCTTTATATTTTGTTGCTCACTGATTGGCCATTTTTAACTCCTCCCAGTTTGCTCAGTCTTATTGCAGGATAGTGAGTGCTTCATTGTATGAATTCCATTGCATTGCATGTTCTTCCTATATGATACTCATATTTATATGATCTAGAACTGCAGTATATGATTCTGTTGTTTATAGCACAACTTGTTTATATATTCTCCTACAGATGAACACCCAGGCTATTCCAGGTTTAGGGCTATTATGATTAAGACTGCTGTGAACATTCTTATAGAATTTTTTTGTGGTAACATCAGCTACTTTTTTCCCCAGTGTTAGGGATGGAACCCAGGGTCATCTTGTGCATGCTAGGCAAGTGCTTCATTACTGAGCTGCAGCACAGCCTCACACTAAGTTTTTTTTCCTTCTTCTTTCCCCCTCCCCCATTACTGGAGATTGAACCCAGGACCTTTGTACTAAACTACATTCCCAACCCCTTTATTAAATTTTCTTTTATTTTAAGAAAGCATTTTGCTAAATCATTGTGTTTCCCAGCTAGGCTTGGACTACCAATTCTCCTGCTTAAGCCTCTCAAAGTGCTGTGATCACAAACTTGAGCCTCCATGCCCAACAGATAATTTTAGATGTAAAGTTACCATGGTCATTAAAAAAATACAACAGTACAGAAGGTTATACTGTGAAAAGTAGAAATTGTTTTCCTCTTTTTAATTCTTTCATTATAAAGCTCTATTAAGGCTTACATGATTTCTTCCAGAATCTTTTTCCAGTCCTGGAGATAGGCCTTTGCACCAAGCTACATTTCCAGCCCCCAGTCCCTTTTTTAAAATTTTGAGACAGGGTCTTGTTAAATCACTAACTTGCCCAGGCTTGGCTCAGATTTGTGATCCTACTGCCTCAGCCTTACAAGCATGCACCACCACACCTGGCTCAGAAATTACTAAGCATATAAACACACAAACATATGTACACTAATGAAATCACTCTTTTTTTTCTCAGTGTTTTTTTTTCCCAATTAACAATTATTGTGGAAATTTTATTGCTGAGCACAGCTCAGAATATGCTGAGGGGATGGAAAACATGCACAGTTACAGTGGTTTACAACTACAAATGTTTATTTCCCAGTCAGACTACATCTCCAACCAGGGCATGCTGGTTGGAGATCTGGGTGCCATGGCAGCTTCTGTGTGCACATTACTGTGCCAGGAGAAGGGAATGTTACACATCAGTGCTTACTGAACTGCCCACCCACAAAGGACATATGTCATTTCTGTTTGGCTATCACTAGCCACAAGGAGTGTGACCACACCTGCCTTCAAAAGAGGTGGAGTACTGGGCATGGTGGCACACGCCTGTAATCATAGCACTCTGGAGGCTGAGGCAGGAGTATCTTTGCAAATATGAGGACATCCTAGGCTACAAAATGAGTCAAGACCAGTCTGAATTGCATAGTGAGACCCTGTCTCAAAAAGACAAAAAAAAATCTAAAAGAGAAACAAGAAAAAAAAAGGTGAGGTCCTAGCAAAATTGCCTTCTGCAAATCTGTTCTCTGCAGCAGTTGCCAATCATTTCCACCCTGCATTCTTTCCCACCTAAGGGCATGCCACCACTCCATGGAAGGTTCAATGGATGTGGACATGAGCGTCCCGAGGCTCCAGAACCATATTTTCAGTTGTGAACTAAAAGCCAATAAAGTTTATCACTTTGAAGTGGATAATGATGCACGTGAGCACCAACTGTCATTAATGCGAGTCAGTTTAGGGGCTGGTGCAGAGCATGACTTGCACATTGAGGAGGCAGAGGCTAAGTGTTAGAAAGACAGTCCAGTTAAAGTGACAATGGCAACTTTGAAAATATGTGCCTCAGGGCCTGACGAAGATGATGGTGGCGATGATGATGAGGAGGATGATTCTGATGAGGAAGAAACTGAAGAGAAAGCTCGGGTTAAGAAATCAATACAAGACACAGCAGCCAAAGTGCACAAAAATCAAATCAGAATGGAAAAGACTCAAAAACATCAACTCCAGGCAGGAGGTATAGTTCAGCAGCACAATGCCTACTTAGCAAGCATGAGGTTCTGAGTAAGATTCCCAGTACCAATAAAACCCATTTTAAAACCCCATCAACTCTAAAATCAAAAGATAAGAATCCTTCAAAAGAACAGGGAAAACCTCCTAAAAACCCAACAGATCTAGTTCCATAAAAGACATTAAAGCAAAAATGCAAGCAAGTATAGAAAAAAGGTGATTCTCTTCACAAAGTCAAGCTAAGTTTACTAGTTATGTGAAGAGTTGCTTTGATGACTGACCAGGAGGCTATTCAATATCCCTGGCAGTGAAGGAAGTCTCTTTAAGAAAACAGTTTAAACAGTTTGTTAAAATTTTCCATCTTACTTCATTTCTATAACAATTGATATCTGGCTATGTTTTTTGTGATGCAAAGTGAGAACTCTCCCTACTGTGTTTGATAAATGTTGTCCAGATTCCATTGCCAAGAATGTGTTGTTCAAAATGCCTGTTTAGTCTTTAAAGATGAAACTCTCCCTTTTGCTTGGTTTGAAGTATGTGTGGAATGTTATGATAGGACATAGTAGAAGCGGTGGTCAGATGTGGAGATGGTGGGGAGACAAAAATATACATGTGAAACAAACTCAGTATTTTAATAAAATTTTAAAAAAGGGAGTGGGAAAGTGCAACCCTATTCTGTATGGGAAGGGAGAAGAAAGACAGACTCCAGGGAACAGCTTTAACTGTGACTGTCACAGAGAGAGCTCTATCTCACTGTGCCATGGTAAAGCTGGACTATAAATCAGATAACCCTACTTAGCCAATTCCTATCATTGTGAGGCAGGAGACTAGAGTGTGGCTGGCCAGTTGGGCCAGTGGGTGTGACATGTCAGTCCCAGAGATAACAAGCCAAAGGAGCAGACCACAGTTTCCGAACCCTGCACCCGAAACCAATCAGAAAATGCTATCTTCAATTCCTCTGGCCTGAGATCAAGCAGGTTTCTGATGCAACAATCTTAGATCTGACATCAGAGTGGGGGATACAAAAGACAGCCGCAACCACTGTGCTCTCTTAATGGCCTACTCTCACCTTCTGAGTGTGCTTCATTTCCCATCTTTAGTTGGTTCACTCTGAAGATCATATTTCTATTTCTACCTTTGATAAATGTGAGACCTTGTTACCTTTAGTTTGTATGTTGCCCAATTCTTTGTTCAGGACAAGAACCTATAAAAGAATCTCTAGAAAGAGCCTAAAGCAACCCAGAAACCTGCTAACAACTGGATAAAACAAGAAATGATACAATGAATACTTTTTTGTTTGTTTTTTGAGAGAAGATCGCATTACGTAATTCAGGTTGACCTTGAATTAACTAAGTAGCCCAGGCTAGCTTCAAACTCTTAGTAATCCTCCTGCCTCAGCCTCCCCCACCATTGCTGGGATTACAGACATGTGTCACCACAGCAGCAAATTTACTTTTATGTTTAGTCATTATTTCAGTATATCTATGGAATAAATTCCTCAAAGTAGAATTGCTGGACCAAAGAGTTTGTACATTTTTAAACTATGCTAAATACTTCCGAATTGTTAAGCATTGTTAAATTATCTCCCAAAGGAGTTGCTAATTTGCATGTACACCAAAAGAAAGTGAGAATTTCTATTCCCACCATGTCCTAGTTATAGCAAACTTTTAATTCTTCAGCAATTTGAAAAACTAAAGTAGTTGTTTTCATTTGCATTTCTTTAATTAAGATTTATGGCTGGCATTTTTTTCCCTAGTACTGAGAATGGAACCGAGAGTCTCACACATGCGTGGCAAGTGCTCCAGTGTGAGCTACATCCCTATCCCTTTCTAAAAAATGTTTTAAGACAGAATCTCTTAAATTGCCCAGGCTGGCCTAGAGCTTGTGACCCTTCTGCTTCAGCTACCTAAGTAGGTGGGACAACAGATGTGTGCCACCGCATCCAGCTGTGTCTAAAATCTTATGAGATGCTTATTAGCCAACCTGGTTCTCACCCTCCCCCACCCCTGTGGTACCAGGGATCAGACCAGACCCTCATGCATGCTAGGCATGTGTGGTACCATTAAACTACCATCCTCAGCCTCTGTCCAGGAGTTTTAGTAGCATGAAGTGGAAGAAGCAGGCTACGATGTTCTTAGTTCCATTATAACCAGAAACAGAACTTAAATTTATTTTGAATTCAGATTTACAAAAATAGTACAGAGGCTTCTTGTATAATCCTCACTCAATTTACCTTTTGTGTATATTTGTGTGCATACACATGTGTGTGTTACTGAGGACCAACTGCAGTGCCTTCACTTTGAGCTACATCCAGAGCCTTTTTCTTATTTTTTATTTTGAGATAGGATCTCAGTAAGTCAATAAACTGTCCACTCAGGCCTCCAATTTATGATCCTCCTGCTTCAGCTTCCTAGAGTACTAGAATTATAGGTATGTGCCACAATACCTGGCAGGCCCTTGGTCCATTTCTGTTTGGTTACAGATCCTTTATCTTGTTAATTAGTAAGAACTATTTGCATACTCAAGAAATTAGCCTATAGTGTTTCATGTGTATTTCAAATATTTGAGAGGTCAGTATTTATCTTTATCTTTTGTCATTTTATTTATGGTGCTTTTGCTCACAGAGACATTTTTAATCTTCTATACTCAAAGCTATCAGTGTTTAGCTTTATGTATTCTGAGCTTTAGTACTCTTTTTTTTTCTGTACTGGGGACTGAACACAAGCTCTTCACACTCAGCTCCATCTCCAGCCCTTTTTCATTTTTTATTTTGAGACAGGCTTTCACTAAGTTGCCCAGGCTGGACTTGTGATCCTCCTGTGTCAGTCTCCTGGAGTGTTGGTATTACAAGTGGGCACCACCATGTCTGGGTAGAACTTATTTTAAACAGCTTTTCCCAACCAAAATACGTTTTTTTATTGCCTGAGTTTTTTCCTAAAACTTTTCTACCCTTTACTCTGAGCAAGCTCGCTCTCTCTCTCTCTCTCTCTCTCTCTCTCTCTCAGAAGTTAGTTTTCCTAAAAATAATTTTCCTACTGAATTGGAGTGGAGAAATATGAACCAAACCTTTAGATTATTTTGCCTCTCCACTGCCCCTGGACACACAGATCTTTGAAAATCTTCTTGTATATTCACCCAGTTCTTACTCTGGGAAAGCACCGTGAATGGCCTAATTACAGTTGTTTCACTTGGAAAGGAATGATCTGGGTCCTGGAGGCTTTGGCTGCCCCTTTCCCAGGCTTGCTCTGTGCTTGCAGAAGCTGGAGTTACAGTGCATTGAGCACACTGACGCAAACGCAAGCAGACACCAGGGAACCGGCTGGAGATCACCGAAGATGGCTGCTTCATATTTGTCTTTACTTAAAACTGGGAACTTTGGAAATTTCCACACTAAAAGCCTATGATACCTAAATTTAACTGGAAAGAAGCAAGAAAGAACAAAACCATATGTGCTCACATGAACAGTTTTCTGGTTAAAACTTTAACAAGAGATACTAAAATGAAATCTAGGTTCTTCATTTTTGTCATGCTGGACATCAAACCCAGGACTCATAAATATGAAGCAAGTGTTCTACCCCCTGAGCCGCATCTCCACCCCTTATTCACATAACTCATAAGTATAGACTGAAATACCTTGGCCAGGTGTGGGGCCACAGGCCTGTAGTCCCAGCACTCAAGAGACTGAGGCAGGAAGGTTGTTGCAAGTTCAAGGCCAGCCTGTGCTACAAAGTGAGTTAAAGGCCAGCCTGAACTACCTAGTGAAACCCTATCTCAAAAAGACAAAAGTCAAAAACAAAAAAGAAAACAACAACAATAAAAAACTCAGACTCCAATTCGTTCAATGCTTCCTACTTGGGTACTTATTTAATCTCCATATCTAGGTAATTTAAACTCTAGACTTGCCAACCAGTCACAACTACTTGGAAGGCTGAGGCAGTAAAATCACAAGTTGAGTTCATCGTGGGCAATTTAGTAAGACCGTTTCAAAATAAAAAATAAAAAGGGCTAGGGATGTAGCTCAGTGGCAGAGCTGATTTTCAGTACTACAGGAATTGATTTGATTTTCAGTACTACAGGAATAAGTAATTTAAATTTAGTCTTCCCACCAAGATCCTTGTGTATATACACTACGATGTACATGCAAAAGCAGTCAGAAAACCTGGCATGATGGCACATGCCTGTAATCTCAGTTACTTGGCTGGCTAAAATGGGAGGATCATGAGTTCAATGCCAGCCTGGGCAATTTAGCAAGACACTGAAAATTAAACAACAGTTAGCCAGGTTAGTGGGGCACATTTGTAATCCAAGCATTTAGGAGGCTGAGATAGGAGGATCGCCACAGGTTCAAGGCCAGACTGGTGAGACTGGCTCAAAAAAACAAAATAAAACAAAAACAAAAAAAGTAAAAAAAAAAAAAAGATAGGGAATACCAAGATGACAGAGTGGTAAGCAGCAAAGCAAAAGCCTCTCTGAGATTTGAAATCCAGAAACTGGACTATAGCAATGCAAGGAAGACAAAAAGGAAAGAAGTGGGTTCCCTGGATCCAGGAAGGAACTGAACTATGAATTGGAGTCCACAGAGCAAGATGTATTCAAATGAAAACCATGCTTAGTGACTCTAGAGCATATACAGATAAAACAAATAGGAGCTTAAGAAAATTATGGGAGCCATGAATGTTCAGCTTAGGAAAGAAATGGAATCCATAAGGCAGATTCAAGCAGATATACAGGAAAACAAAAATTCCACTTAAAGTATCTGCAGCAGATTAAGCCACTGTGATGAAAGGATCTCAGATATAGAAGACAGGCTTGTGGTTAGTAATCATGAAAAAACAGATTTCTTAAAAATAGCAAGGGGCTCTGAGAAATCAATCCAGCTGCTGCTAGATAAGACAAAGAAGAATAACTTAAGATTGATTGGAGTCAATGAAAAAGCAGGAGATACCACAAATGACATTTAAAAATGTTCACATACATCATGACAGAAAACTTTCCTGGTAGAGAAAAGGAATTTGAAATACAGATTAACGAGGCATATAGAACTCCAATTATCAGTGATCAAAAAAAATCTATATCCAGGCATATCGTAGTCAGCATTCTAGAAATTCGACACAAAAAGAGAATCTTAAAAGCTATTAGAGAAAATAAACAAATCACCAATAAGGGAAATCCCATCAGAATCATAGCTGACTTCTCAACATAAACTCTCAAGTCAAGGAGAGCTTAAAGAATTCCAAGTTCTAAAGGGAAACAACCTTCAACCCAGATTGATGTGCCCTGCAAAGCTATCTTTAAAAATTGATGGAAAAATAAGATACTTCCACAACAAAGAACATCTGAGGAAGTTTATGACCACAAACCAGCACTCCAGAATGTTTTGCAGGACATAAGACAGATTCAAGCAGATATCCAGGAGAACAAAAATTTCACTGAAAGTAGCTACAGCAGATTAACCTACTCTAGAAAGAGATAACAAGGAATACAACTCCATGAAACTCAACAGAAGAAATCCATCAGGCAAGGCAAACAAACAGGGTGGGGGGAGGAACCAATAGCAGAAAATAACATGACAAGGATAAGCCAATGCACATCAGTTATAACCATCAATGTTAATGGTCTGAATTCACCAATCAAAAGACACAGACTGGAAGAATAGATCAGGAAGCAAGATCCAACAATATGATGCACAAAGAAACAAATTTAATTTAAAAAGAAATTCATAGACTGAAAGTCAAAGATGGAAAACAATATTCCATGCGACAGGAACCCAGAAAAACGCAAGGATAGCTATTCTATTTGCAGACAAAGTGACTTTCAAGCCAAGACTGATTAACAGAGATAAAGGAGGCCACTACATCCTCGTAAAGGGAACAATCCAAGAGGAAGAGATAACAATCATAAATACATATGCAACAAACACCAGTGCACCCAACTATATAAAACAATTACTAACAAACATGAAAAATCAAATAAGCCCAAATACAATTGTATTGAGTGACCTCAATACCCCCCGTCACAACAAGATCAACAGACAAAAATCAATAATGAAATATTAGAACTAAACCAAACTTTTTAAGAAACAGACTTAGTATATGGCTACAGTGTGTTCCACCCCATAACATCAGAATACACATTTTTCCGAGCTGAATGCAGGACAGTCTCCAAAACAGACCATATACTGACTCACAGAACATGCTTAAGTAAATGCAAAGGAATTAAAATTATCCCATCCATACTATCATTCCAGAGTGCAAAGAAATTGAAAATCTATGCCAGAGGAAATTACAAGAACTTCAGAAATATATGGAAATTAAATAGCACACTACTGAACAACCGGTGGGTCACAGATGAAATTAAAGAAGAATTTAGATGGTTTCTACAGTTAATTGATACTGACAGTACAACATACTGGAATGTATGCAACACAATGAAAGCAATTCTAAGAGGAAAATTTATAGCAGTAAATGCCCATACCAAGAAAACAGCAATCTCAAACTTCTAGAAAAAGAAGAGCAGGCTAAGCCAGAAACTCATATGAAAGGAGGAAATTATAAAGATCAGAGCAGAAATTAACGCACTGGAGACTAATATATATATATATATATATATATATATATATATATAATCAATGAATCAAAGAGTTGGTTCTTTGAAAGATTAAATAAAATCAATAAACCATTATCCAACCTTATCAAAAAAGGAAGAAAAGACTCAAATTCACACAATTAGGAGTGAAAATGATGAAATCACATCAGACACTGCAGATTCAGTAGATCTTCTATACCTACTTTGAAAATTTGTATTCTAATAATATGGAAAATGCATAAGAAATGAACAGATTCCTAGATATATATAAATTACTGAAGTTGAACCAAGAAGATATAAAAATCCTAAGTAAACCAATATCAATCAATGAAATCCAAGATGTAATTAAAAACCTACCAACAAAGAAAAGCCCAGGCCCCAATGAATTCACTGCTGAATTCTACAGAAATTTAGAGAAGACTTAACACCACTACTTCTCAAACTCTTTAATGAAATTGAAATGGAATAAATACTCCCAAATTCATTCCTGGAAGCAAGCATTACCCTGATACCAAACTTGGAGAAGAATCCAACTAAGAAAGAGAACTACAAGGCAATCTCCCTAATGAACATAGAAGCAAAAATCATCAGAATGCAATAAATCAAGAAGATTATACACCATCATCAAGTTAGATTAATCACAGAGATGGTTGAAAGTATGTAAACCAATAAATTTGTCAAAGACAAAAATCATATGATCATCTCAATAGATGCAGAAAAAGCTTCTAACAAATCCCAGTAAAACCCTACCGAAAATTGAAATAGTCTTCATCTCAATCTGATAAAAGCCATGTATGACAAACTAACAGTCAATATCATACTAAATGGGAAAAAACTGAAAGTTTTCACACTAATGTCAAGAACAAGAAAAGGATGTTCACTGTCTCCACTCTCATTTAACATAGCTCTGGAAACTTTAACTGGAGCAATTAGACAAGAGAAAGAAATTTTTTTAAATGATAGGAAAGGAAGATGTTAAACTATCATTTTTTGTGAATGGCATGATACTCTATATAGAAGACCCAAACAACTCCACTAATAAACTGCTAGATTTAATAAATTCTTTAGAGTAGCTGGATACAAAGTCAACACTCAAAACTCAATAGCCTTCCTGTACACGAATAACAAACTCACTGAGAAAGACATTAGGGAAACAACACCTTTTGCAATAGCATCCTAAGACATGAAATACCTAGGCATCAATCTAACAAAGGATGTAAAAGACATCTATATTGAAAGTTACAGTACTCTGAAAAAGGAGATTGAAGAGGATATTAGAAAATGGAGACCTATCCCTTGCTCTTGGGTAGGAAGAACCAATATAGTGAAAATAGACATACTTCCAAAACTGTTACACATTTAATGCAATTACAATCAAAATTCCAACAGCATATTTCACAGAATTAGATAAAACAAACCTACTAGCCAATTTGAACTAGAAGAGACCTAGAACAGTAAAGGCAATTCTGAGCAACAAAGACAAGACAGGGAGCATCACAATTCCTGAGCTGAAATTGTACTACGAATCTATTGTGATAAAATCAGCATAGTACTGGCAAAAAAAATCCCAAGATCAATGGAACAGAATAGAAGATGCAGAAAAACTCCAAACACACTCAGCCGCCTTATTTTTGACAAAGATGTCAAACACATTCACTGGAAGAAAGATAGTTTCTTTAATAAGTGATGCTGGAAAAACTGGCTTTGAACATTCCAAAGATTAAAATTGGACTCATATTTTCCACCATTCACTAGAGTAAATTTAACGTGGATCAAAAATTTAAATATTAAAACAGAAACATTAAATATGCTGGAAGATAGAATCGGTATAATTCTTGAAGACATTGATGTAGGCAAAGACTTTATGAATAAAACCCCAACTGCACAGGAACTATCACAATCAACAACAATTAAAAAGCTTTTGCACAACAAGTAAAACCACCAAAAGAGTGAAGACACAACACACAATGTAGGAAAAAATGTTTGCCAGCTGTATCTCAGACAAAGGGTTACTATTGAGAACATGTAAAGAACTAAAAAAAATCAGACCTCTCAAATTTAAAGACTCAATCCAAAAATGGGCAGCTTATATGAATATACACTTCTCAGATAAAGAAACACAAACAGCAAATAAATATATGAAAAAATATACAGCATCACTGGTCAATTGAGAGATGCAAATTAAAATAACACTGAGATTCTATTTCACTCCAGAAAGAATGGCTATCCCCAAGAAATCAACCAATAACAAGTGCTAGCAGGACTGTGAGGGGAAAGGAACTCTTCTCCACTGTTCGTGGGAGTGTAGACTGGTGCAACCACTGTGGAAATCATTGTGAAGATTCCTCAAAAAGCTAGGATTGGAGGTCCCATTTGACCCAGCTATTCCCCTTCTGGGTGTTTTCCCAGAAAAATTAAAAGCATCATACCACAGTGATATATGTGCACTCGTGTTTATGCAACTCAATTTGTAATAGGTAGATCTTGGAAACAACCCAAATGTTCACCAACTGAGGGTATAGTCTTTATACAATGGAGTACTGCTTAGCCATAAAGAAAGACAAACTGGAGACTTTTATAGGTAAATGGATGCAACACTTGACCATACTTATAAGTGAAATAAACCAGACTCACATGTATAAACATCATGTTGCCTCTCTAGTGTGAGAAATTGAATGAGTAAATAATATCCAAAATGTACAATATATATCATGAAATGGAAAGAAACTTCAAAAGGAAAGAGAAACTGGGATGGGAGAATAAAGAAAAGAAGGGAAAAGCAAAATACATACATATATATATATATATATATATATATATATATATATATATGATAGTTAAGATAGTTATACTAGTAATTTCTCTTAGTTCATTAAAAAAGACATGCTAGTATTGTTGGACTATTTAATGCTTATATCTTGCACTCTGAGTAAATAATTTAATTATGCAATGCATTTATCATTGTTGCTCTCCTGCTGTTTTGAAATAATGTTTTACTGTTTTTCTCTTTAAAATAAAATTTAAACAGAAAAAGGCTTTAAAAAAACTTTTAGCAGATCCCACAGAGTTCAATCACAATAAAAATTCTCAGTGAGGTGAGCATGGTGGCACCGACCTATAATCCCAGCCAGCACTCAAGAGGCTGAGGCATGAGGATCACCATGAGTTTGAGGTCAGCCTGGGCTACATAGCAAGACCTTGTTTCAAAAAATCAAACCAAACCAACCAAATAAACAAACAAAAAACTCCAGCCATAGTTTCGAGAATATAAGGCGAATGCTAGATGAAAGTGCTCCCTGGGGTCCGAACAGTGTTGGTCACAAGAGTGGATCTCAAGAATGGCACAGCTCAGGGCTTCATAGGTGCTGATCACTGGGTCTCAAAATGCCAGAAGAGCCCATGCGATCTGATGCGCTTATTCGGGGTTGTTCTTGTTGCACGTGGTGGCTTCCAAAACATGGAGTCCAGGGCGGGACCCTCTTGTTAGGAGACAAGGCAGTACTGCCTGGGCCACCCCAGCCTATGCTGTGGATCTCCTCAGAATTGGGCAGGAAAAGACTTCCATAAAGAATCTTCTGAGCCATCAGTCATTTGTGTTTCACAGGATTGGTTGTGTGTGCTTGTTTGTTTGTGTTCTTAGAGTTTCGCTGTGTTGCCCTGGCTGGCGTCAAGCTCAGCCACCCTCCTGCCTCAGCCTCTAGAGAAGCTGGAATTACAGGTGCACATAACTGTGCCTTGCTTAGGCTCACTACCTCCACATACACCCAAACCATCGCCACTGAGGATTTACATCTGCAGCTCTTTTAATTTTTACACAGAATTGCACTACATTTCCCAGGCTGGCCTTAAACTTGTGATCCTCCTTCCTCCTGAATAGCTGTAATTACAGCAAGCCCCATCATGCCTGGCTCCAGGTTCACTTTTGAACAATTGAGCAGAAGCAGCACTACTGCCAGCAGAACTTTTTTTGTACAAAGACAGGCCCAACCCAGGCAGACTCTACTGTAGCTTTTATGGTGAGGGTCTAGCTGCTGCTTCTGCCTCAGGGAAGCCAGGCAGAGTTGGGAATGAAGCCTGGAAATGTTGTCTGCTGCATTAGGGCCTCTGGCCCTGAGAATCTAACTGTGTGAATCAGATACAGGAGGGATTCTGGGAGGAAGATGGAGCAGGAAGGCAACGCATGCTGGGAGCCTAGTGACCAGGATGTAGAGGCTGGTGCCACCACAAGGATATAGAGCTTACTCTGTACCATCCCTCCACAAGATTTCTAGGAAAAGGCCATGGATGAGCTAGTGAAGTGGTCAGTTTTGCCATTTCTTCCTTTTTGTAAACAAAATCTCTTCTGATAGAGGGCAGAAAATTATTGGCAGAACTATGCTCATGATTATAAATCACCAATAGCCAGACTACAGGAAACTCTACAGAACAAAATGACTCAGGTACTTCAGCAACTAAACTGTAAGTAAAGTGAGAGAATAGAAGTGCAGAAGGTAGAAATAGATTAAAGTGACTTAAAAGATATCTTAATAAATGAGTACAGGGACACATGCCTGTAATACTAGCACTCGGGAGGCTGAGGCAGAAGGATCTCCACAAGTTTAAGGCCAGCTGAACTACACAGCAAATAAACTAAATAAAAGTTTTTGCTAGGCCCAATGGTGCACTCTTGTAATCCCAGTTACTCAGAAGATTACAAGTCCAACCAGGGGGACTGAGTGAGACCCTGTTTCAAAATAAAAATTAAGGAAAAAACAGGCAGCTGCCAGCATGCCACTGTGGTAAGTGGCTGTGGCCTGGCAAGCCACGGCCGCCCCAGGGTGAGAACCATATCAGCGTTTCCTGAGATCCGTGATGCGCCATGTTGGACCTTGGGGCGCTGGGAAAACGGGCAGCCAATTCACTCCTCTGGTAGGCAGCTGTGAGCCTACTGGGGTGCGGGCTAATCAAACATCCATCCCACCCCCCACCCCCCAGCAAGTGAGAGCCAGAAATCTGAGCATGTCTTGCAAGTTTTACTACATGCGATATAGAAAATTAGGGGGATTTTCTTCTGCCATCTCTTTGAAGGCAAATATTTTTATCTCTGTTTTGTTCTGTTTTGATCAATGGTATTGCTTATTCAATATTCTGTTCTTGTAATTTCGGTATTTCCTTTGATATTGCTCTGCCTGACTGAAGGAACTATTGTGAAGAAAACCAGATGCACTATTGTGCCTATTGCTGTTGTCCCAGTGGCCTGCTGTGAGGTTCTGTGCCAATTTCACTGCACTGCCTCAGATGGCTACATCCTGTCTTGTTCTGCAGTATTTTACTACCTTCAAATAAAATAAAAAATAATAATAAATAATAAAAACTAAAAAAGTAAATAACAATAACAAAACAGATCAGCAAGGTACTGAGCAACTTGAAACATGATATAACTAAACAGATCAGCAAGGTACTGAGCAACCTGAAATACGATATAACTAAACAGATAATGGACTTAAAAAGCAAAAGGAGGAAAAGCAAGTGCTCAAAAGGATATAACTGCATGTATATTTAAGGGTGTAGGATTGAAAATTATGTTGCTGTTTTTGTTGGAGCAGAGAACAGAGCTGTTTGCAGCCTCACTGTTTGAATGTCCACTTTGTATGCTTTGATTTTGTAACTTGAACAACTATATCCAGGAAGACAATATGTAATATATCAACTAGTGATTTCTTACTGTTCATTTTTTTTTGAAATTCTGTATTGTTTCTACCCTTTTTTTCTGTTTTGCTTTATTTTCCCCCTCTCTTTAAATAAAATTTTAAAAAAACAAAAAAAAATCAAAGGATTGAAGATATGGTTGAGTGGTAAAGTGCCTCAGAATACAACCCTCAGTACAGCAACAAAAAAAAATTGTAAAAGGCAAGGTAAACTATAATATGCAAGGGTGATAAAATGTAGTGATTACTATAAAAGTTGGGATCATAATTACTCATGGGAAAAGGAGGAAGCTGTGATTTGGGTAGAAAATACAAAGATTTGTTTTTCAAGAAGCTTCCAAAGAACTATTTCTCTCTCTCTCTCTCTCTCTCTCTCTCTCTCTCTCTTCTCTCCCTCCCTCCCTCCCTCCCTCCTTCATCTTTTTAAGACATAAGTTCACTCTGTAGTTCAGGCTGGCCTTGAACTCACATTGATCCTCCTGCCTTGGCCTCCCAAGTGCTGGGATTACAGCTGTGCACCACTGCGCCCTGCAAGAACTATTTCTTGACCTGGTAGTTGCTATAATAATCCATCAAGTCACACATTTGTTTTGCTGCATCTTTTATTTTCTAGTAGAAATTTGGGGGTTTTAAAAGATCTCTCCCAGTCCAGGGATTTAGCTCAGTGCCATAAGTGCTTGCCTGGCAAGCACAAGGTCATGAGTTCAATCCCCGGTACCAAAAATAAAATAAAATAAAATAAAATAAAATAAAATAAAATAAAATAAAACATATATTTTATTTCAGACTATCAGTTTGCTACATAATCCACAAGGACTTGATTTCGATGTTGATGTTGTTGGACCCTGGCAACCCTCAGTACAGTTCTTAAAACCCCAATTCCCTGGTATTTGTTGGGGCCACACCATGTGTGCAGATGTCCTATGTTCTGATTCTTTCAGAGAAGCCCAGATTTTAAAGTCTATCTGACTTTCACTGAAGAATCATTATTTCCCAGAAACTCCAAGATCTCAATGAGTTATATTTGAATGAACCAAATCATTGAACACCTTTTTGAATTTCTAAAGCTAGAAGAAAAAAAAAACACCTCAGTTGTTCATAAAGTCAAGCTCATGGTGACCGACAAGCTTCTGAGAAAAGCCTGTGTGCACAGCACATCCTGATCAGAGTGACTGTGAGCGAGCAGCCAGGGCAAAAAGAGAACAGTGCAGAATATTTTTAGATCTGTTTTCTCTGAGCACTGGCCACCTACCTGAACCACCGTGCTGGCATGCAGGGGCTAAAGATGGCAGTGTGTAGATTTCTACAAAAGTAAGAAGAGCTAGGAAACAGGCCTGATTCAGCAACCAGTGCCACTGAGGAGGGGTTAGGTTAGAGTCAGCGACAGGGGCAAGGCCAAGGCACAGGAGATGGGCAGGAAAAGAAGGGGCCTCTGTGTAGAGGTGGTGGCTTTCCTTCTTGGCTACCCATCTCAAGGAGGAGGAACTGGGGGCTGCTTCCAAGGATAGGTCAGCTCCCCCTGTTCACTTCCCCTGTAGGCAGCTGGACAGGGCAAGGTAGAATCATGACTGCTCCAGATTTCTCTGAGGAAAGATCTTTGCCTTTTCTTTAGAAAGAATTTTTCCTCAAGGTTCTAGTTAAGGTTTCCTGTCTGTAGTGCACACTGGGTAGAGCCAATAGAGTCACTGTCCAATCTAGTGTCTCCTCTCCCATATCATCTCTCTTGCTTCCCATCCGCAGTGTTTGGGCTGTGACAGTAGAGAAGTATGATAATCCCTGGAATTTGTGGCTCTATTACCTTATGTGACAAAAGGAACTTTGAAGATGTGATTAAATTAAGGGTTTTACAGTGGCAGGATCATCCTGGATTATCCACTGATTGATTGTAATCTTGGGGTCCTCTCAAGTGGAGAGCAGAGAGTCAGAGTCATAGACGTGATGTGACAATGGAAGCAGAGGGCAAGAAGAGAGAAACAGGAAGAAATTTGAAATCACTATGCTTCTGGCTTTGAAGATGAACAAAGAAGCACCAAAGAATTTGTGAGAACAACAACAGGAAACTCCTAGAGAAGGAAATGGGGTGGGCTACAAAGGTCAACCAGAGCAGGATGGAAGCTGTTGCTGGCTTCCTGGACACTCACCTGTGGAAGAGTGTCCAGAGCCTCCCTTAAATGTGACATGTGCTGTCTTATAGGACAAGAACTCTCATTGAATATTATTAACAAGGCATTGGCACTAACTGGCCAGTGCCCAGGGGCAGTAGGGATGGAAGCTCTAGAGACCAATGAATGGAATGTTCTGGAGAGTTAGCTGAGAACGAGTTCACAGGCGATCTATTCCTGGAAGATGAATTAGTGTGGGCTCAGGTGAGTCATTCAGACTGTAGCAGGCATGACTTAGACAGTGTTGGGGACTGTTGCCCAGCAACAGAAGCCTGCGAGCTTCTCTTCCCTCCTCTGTGAAATGGGCTGGACATGGTGCCTCACAGGGGTATAATTAGGCCCAAGAGATAACCCTGAAAAATGCTTAGTGCAGTGCCTGACAACACAAAGCTCAGTGAAGGCTCTAATTATATAAAACTGTAGGTCAAGTGGAAATCCAGTAGGGGGTGACCCATGGAGATGAATAAACAGGATGAGAGGGTGGAGGCCTGTTGAATGCAGGTAGCAAGGTGAGTCAGGTGGCATTGTCACACTGGTTGGGACAGGTCCCAGAAAGTCCAGCACAGGGCCCCTGATGGATGCTGGGCCCTAGGATGGGCCAGTATACATGTATGAAAGGAGTGCTGGTGCTCACCTTGACAAGGACCAGCCTGCAGCATGTGGGACTTGGAGAAATGCAAATTTTTCTTTTCTCCTAGCAATGAACAGTTCCCCTCAAATATACCCCCTCATAACTGCTTACTATTTCTCTGTTATGGATAAGGTTAACAATTATACTGCTGTAGGCAGAGTTCTGTGATGTTCTGGTTTCTTAGGAATCTGCTTTCCTTCAAGGCTGACCTCTGCTCTGATGCTGATAAGATTGACACTGTGTTCCTATAAACAGGATCTTGTGACATCTTGGAATTTGTCTTCTTTCAATGCTAAGTTGTGAAACTGTCACTGAGTGAATAAGTGCCTTTGTCTCAGCTTCTACACCCACTTCCAGTTTCACACCAACCCCCTCAATAAAATTTATAAAAATGGGAGACCTTCCTTTGTTCAATGCTCAGCCATTTTGGACAGGAGTCCTCAGAGCCAGGTGTACACTTAATAGGGTCCTGTTTCCCCATTTTGGCCTCTCTGATCTCTTGAATGTGGCAACATTTTTCCTTCTCCTCCTCCTCCTCCCCATTCTTCCTTCTTCTTCTTCTTTTTCTTCTTCTTCTCCTCCTCCTCTTCCTCCTTCTCTTCCTCCTCCACCTACTCCTTCTCCTCCTCTTTCTTCTTCTTCCTCTTCTTCTTTTTTGAGACAGGGTCTTGCTGTGCAGTTCAGGCTGGACTTGAACTGACTATCTAGCTCAGGTTGGCCTCAAACTCACAGCAATCCTCCTACCTCAGCTTCCTGAGTGCTGGGATCACAGGTGTGCCCCACCACACCCGGCAGAACATGGAATTTTACAAAGTTAACTTTAGTATATTTTGTCATCAGTGAAAAAGTAGGATGAGTATTTTTTGTTTTATAGTGGGAAACCAGACTTCAGCAAAACAACCTAAGTGCCATCAGTTTCCTACCAGTTTTACAGTTTCTATTGTGTTCATGATGGAAATTTTCATAATGTCCTTCTTTTAAAATGAAAAAGTACTGAGACCAGGGATTTAGCTCAGCAGTATAAGCCCCTGCCTGGCAAGTGCAAGTCATGAGTTCAATCCCTGGTACAAAAACAAATGAAAAGATACTTCTGTAATCAGAAAAAGAGTTTTCTTGTTTCTGTTTTTCTTCTTGATCCTGGGCAGGCACTATGCCACCAAGCCACAACTGCTAAATCCAACAGTTATTTTCCAAACACAGCCATGATTTCAGATTTTATTATGCATCAATTTTCACATAACTATATGAAAGATCCAAGTTTTCATCAGCACCAACTAGAAGTAGAACAATTGTGGAAAAAGTCTTGTTCCAAAACCACAAAAGAATTAACCAATGCCATTGGGAGAAGCTTTCTCTCAGATGGATTTATCTAAATTCAAACATAAAATGTTGTTCTTATCACTAAAATATTTTATGGAAACACTGTAGTCACTATAAAAGCTCTTGAAGTGCACATTCCCCTATAGAAGTTAACCAACTGATTAAATAAATGTTTTCCTTGCTATGCACCATAGCACTACTCAGAATATTAATACTGACTCTGGAGAGACAGAATTTAATACAGGTGTGGCAGAGTTTAGAAAAAAGAAATACTAGTGAAATTTTGTGGGTTCTAGAAATAAAATTGTAGGAGACAATTGTCAATGATAGTATAGACAAATTTGAGCATACCTGTTGATTATTTTAATTTTAGTAGGGATAAAAGAGCCCTGAATGGGATAATCTGAAGAAAGCTTGCAATTTCTGCTTTTATTTATTCCTCGCAATGTTGAGCATCAAACCCAGAGCCTCACACATGCTAAACAGGTGTTCTACTACTGAGCTATATATCCACCCATATAATCCTATTTTAAAGCCACCCTGTAATCCCAGCACTTGGAAGGCTGAGGCAGGAGGATCCGTATGAGTTCAAGACCAGTCTGGACTACAAAGTGAGCTCAAGGCCAGTTTAAACTGCATAGTAATAGTAAGATCTTGTCTCAAAGAGACAAAAAATTCCCACCTACACATTCATCAACAGATGGGTGGATAAAGAAAATGGAGTATTTATACACAATGGAGTACTACTGTGCCATAAAGAAGGAAAAATTTAAGTCATTTGTAGAAAAATGGGTGCACCTTGAGACCATAACATTAAGTGAAATAAAGCAGGCACATAAGATTAAATAGCACATGATTTCTCTTATACGAGAAACCCAAAATATAAATAATTGAAAGAGCAAAATAAAAGGTAATAGGAAACAGAGAGATAGATCTTTTGCATATGGGAAGGGGATCTAGATGGAAGAGATAAAAAGGGAAGAAAAAGAAGTAAGTTGTGTTATGTCCATGTACCAACTTCCTACAGTGAATGTAATCATTATGTACAGTGGTCATGTACTAATACAAATTTTAAAAATTAAAAATTTCTCTTCCACCTTTATTATAAGAAAGCATCATTCTTATTTTATTTCCCAGTAAGAACAGTAGTCAAAGGAACACACAGAATTATCTCAAATCAAGTATGACTAAGCTTGAACTAAATAGTGAGACTGTCTCAAAAGGAGAGAGAGAGAATGGATAAACTAAGCATGTTGGTACAGACCTATAATCCCAGAAATCTAGGAGGCTGAGGCAGGAGGATCACAAGTACAAGCCCAGTATGGGTAATTTGGCAATTTAGAGAGCTCCTGTCTTAAAATTAAAAAAGGTCAAAGACCCTGGATTCAGTCCTCAGTATCAAATACACACATGTATGCACATGCACACACACACACAAATGGCTGGATGCATAAAAAAGTCATCCAAAGAACATGAAGATATTGGTCTTCTCACTTCTAAGGAAGTGAGATTGTTTTGTTGACTATCCAGTTTGAGGGGTCACAAATATAACTGACCATTGAAATGATTGTACCTCTCCTCTAAGAAGCAAAATTAATTTCTCAGATCAGGCCAAGAAATTATGAAATTATAAAAAAGAATAAATAATTGTTACCCAGGCATGGTGGCATACATCTATAATCCCAGAACTCAGAAGGCTGAGGTAGGAGGATCTCCATGAGTCTGAGACCACCCTGGGCTACATAGCAAGACCCTGTCTCAAAAACAAAATGTTGAACAAAATGGTTCTTCAGACAAGTACATGTAGTTTTTTCCTTCAATCCATAATGGAAAATGGAGAAAATGACAGACAGAATTTTATGACCATTTCCATTACAGTTTTTCATTTCAATGTAAGTCACATATTAAATATATAACTACATTTGATTTATTTTATGCCTGAGATTTTTCTTATAAACATGGAGCCAAGGAGGCTAGCACATGTTGAAAGCCAATAATGAGCTCAAGGCCTTATTTTACTCAATCTTGGAGCCCTGGGAACCCAGCATTGCATCCTGATTGATTTTACAGACAAAGAAACCCAAGACTCAGACCAGGAAGTGATTTGCTTGCACAGCTGGTATGAAGGACAGCTGTATATTTAAAACCAAGTTTGTTCCACTTCAAATGCCAGCTTTTGAACCTCAAGCCAACTTGCTCAAGTCACAAATCAAATATAAAATGCTTGTCAGGTTTTGTGACCAGGTTTCCAATTTAGGAAGTAGAACTACTGTTATTATAAATGATACTGAATCCATGTAGGACACAGATCATGTGGCAACACAGAGGCTGCCCTCGAGGAAGGGGTCAGATGAGCAGACACAAGCCTCTGTGGAAAATTTAGGTACAGCCAGGCATAGTGGAGCACACCTGCAATCCCAGCACTCAGGAGGCTGAAGCAGGAGGATCACTGTGAATTCAAGGCCAACCTGGGCTACATAGTGAGTTCAAGACCAGCCTGAATTACACAGTGAGATCTTGTTTCAGAAAATCCAGCTACAGAGCAGTTTGGCTGGGCACCAAGATTCCTTCAACCACCCCACGCAGCCAGGGGAAGCTTTCTTCCCAGAGTGCTGAGAATAGGGAAATGAGAGTATCAGGCTCAGAGTTCTAGCATCCAGGCTTATGCTCTTCTCTCCAAAAAAGCAATGAATGAGCCCAGCACTCTGGGAGGCTGAGGCAGAAAGATCATGAGTTTGAGCCTAGCCTGGGCAACTCAGTGACTCTTATCTCAAAATCTAAAAAATTTAAAAGGGGCTACCAATGTAGCTTAGTGTGAAGGATTTGGGTTCACTCCCCCGAATTACATCTCCTCAGTCCCCAAAATCACAAAGACAGTCATGCAAAGAAAGAATTGAAGTAGCATTGGATTTCTAAAGAGAAACACTCAGGGCCAGTAGGCAGTAAGGCACTGCCTTTAATCTTGTTTTGGAAAAGTATTTCCAACCTAGAATTCCAGGTTGAAAGAAGACATTTGCAGATGCGCACGCTCTCCACAGTACACTTCCTGCGTGTGCGTTTTTTAGGGATTCCCTGGAGGATGACCTCAGCACAGTGAAAGAGCCTTAAAAAGAGGCGGATGGCAGTCACAGTGGGAGAGAGGAGAGGCAGCCTTCTGAGACAATGGCCAAGAGAAGTCACAGAATGACAGCTGGGCAGCCGACCTAGAAAGCAGAGTTGGAAAGGAGGAAGAGAGTGGGCGACATGACCAGGAAAAAAGTAGGACTGGTGTGCTTGGGTGTGTGGAAAGCGCTGGGCGTTGGCGGCCAGCATGTGGGGCCTGTGTGCAGGGAGGGTAGCGTCTGTCCACTGCTGGGTTTTTGAGCTGGGCCCAGCTGCCGTGAGCCTCTCTGGAATGGTCAGCTGGTGCTTCAGGCAATCTTTCCAGATAGAGCGACCTTCCTAACCTGGGCACTTTTCTTGTGACAACTGTGAAGGTAAGGACTTGGTTTTTCTAGTTTAAAGTGAATACCCAGCACCTAGAATAATGCCTGAAATCTGATGCAAAGTAATAAATAGAAACAAATAAATAAAATATTTTAAAAACAGATAAATAATCCAGGTGAGATGGCAGTGCACACCTATAATCCCAGCACTCTGGAGGCTGAAGCAGGAGGATCACCAAGAGTTTGAGGCCAGCCTGGGCTACACAGTGAGTTCAAGGCCAGCCTGAATTGCATAGTGAGACCCTGTCTCACAAACCAGAACAAAACAAAAACAAAAAGAGGTAAATAAAATATCAAGGCAATTATAAATTGCAAGAAAAATGAAGATATGGCAGACATTATTTTCTGCCTCTCCAAAGGCAACACCCATCTCTTCTTTGCTTATAGAACTCTGATTTCATTTAGGTCTAAGTCAGCTTCATCTACTTTGGGGGATCCTCTTTGTTCCCCAGAGGGAGAATCCTGATTAGTCAAAGCTATGGTAATTTATTTCCTTTCATGGTGACAGATTGCAAATAAGCAGCTGGCACAGTCTTCTTCAGCTAGACCTGAGAAGTGGGCAGTGACATTTCTGGGGAAGTTCTCACTAATCAAGAAAATGACATCTGGGGCCATTCACAGACTGAGGGGAAAGACAACAAGAAGTCACCAAGAAGCAAACCTTCCCTGGAACCAGCACCATGCGTGGCCCACTCTGGGGACAGCCAGACCCCAGCTCCTTCTGATGCACAGGCTGTGAAACAAGAAGAGTCAAATCCTCCATATGTGACCGGCTGATCTGGAGAAACACTGGCTGCAATGATAGCTATTGAGGTGAAATGCAATTTGATGCTTGTGGTGTTTGGTTTTTCACTAACTACAGGTCTAGGACTGGTGGTCTGATCATCTATTCAGAGGATCAATGCACATAGTATGGCATCTATGGGGGGATCTCCTTCTGAAGGTGGTAGCCATTGTTAATTCCCTATTATCTTGTTTTGACGTCCTGTATCATTTTCATTGTTTTGTTGGGTTGAGTTTTACTCTGTTTTGTTTTGTTTGATTTTGTTATATCTGATGGCATGGGCAGCTATTTCAAATACAACAAGATGTATTATGGTAGCCATTTTGGATTTACTATTGTCTTATTTTGAAGTCCTGTATTGCAGTCATTGTTTCATTTTTATTGGTTCTATTCTGTTCTTTTTTTTGATTTTTACTATGTCTGAAGTTATCTGCAGCTATTTTGAAGATAAAAGACATTATGGTAACCATTGCTAATTTCCTATTGTTTTGAAGCCCTGTGTCACTTACACTGGTTTGTTTTGATTGGCTTTATTCTGTTTTACTTTGCTTGGTTTTATTCTCTTTAAAATTAAAAAAATGGTGGCTGGGCATGGTGACCCACATCTGTAATCCCAGCATTCAAAAGGCTGAAGCAGGAGGATCACCATACAGAGGCCCTGTCTCAAAGGGAAAAAGTGGGTCGGGGGGTTGGCAAGACAACAAGATATTCTCTCTCTGAGCTGGTGGATGCTCTGGTCCTTGCATCTGCCTTACCCATCTTGTGACTGGGAGGAGACAAGCAAGAGGATCAAACCTAACAGCTGAGGATGGCACAGCAGAAAAACAGAAAAGCCTCAGGTCTTCATTGATTTCATTGAATCACTGAATTAACCAACTCTGGAACATTCTTAGCTCTGGACTTCTTGTTAGGAGAAGACGAACCTCATTATTAAGTCCTTTGGAGTTGAGCTTCTGTCTGCAGTAGCAAAAACACTATGATGTTCCTCAGCCACCATTCCCAGCCCCTTTCTCAATGACAGAGGCTGGAAATGTCAGATTCTTGCTTCCCAGCTTCTCATGCAGTTCGGGGCTCCTGGGATCAAGGAGGTGCAGGGGGGAAGTCCACTCAGAGCTTTGGGAAAGCACCTCTGCTCACAGCAAATGAGAGGGCCATGGGAGGAGAAATTGTTTTTCCTTTCTGCTTTGAATGATGTGGTATAAAAATATGGTTCTTAGAATTATGTCAACAAGCCAGGTGTGGTGGCATATGCCTGTAATCCCAGTACTCAGGAGGCTGAGACAGGAGAATTCTTGTGAGTTCCAGACCAGCCTGGGCTACAAAATGAGCTCAAGGCCAGCCTGAACTGCATAGCTAGACCCTGTCTCAAAAAGAAAAAGAAAAAAAAAGAATTATGTCAACCATCTTGAGACATCAGAAGCAAAACTAGTTCTGGAGTTTGGGCTCCACCCAGGCCAAAACCTCCACCTCCCCAGTCCCCCAGCACATGAGTTGCCCAGGGGCAGCCACGCAGCAAGTCCCCAGCTGTGTCTGGTGACCTGGAAGGAAGTCCTGGCAGAAGTGGAGTCCCGGCCCATGTCTGCAGAGACTACTGAGCCAGAGGTGGCTAAAGAGGAAGAGACCAAGACCTCTAACAACAACAACCAAAAAAACCCTATAACTAAAAGTGCTTCCAAGTGCCATGAAAAAGCTTACCCATGTCTCAACAAGGAAGACAGCCAAGCTTTCCATTCTCAAGAAAGTGCCACAGCTGGCACCAGATGCCACTTTGGAGGGGCCCTGTGACTTGGGCTGCATACTTATCCCATGCCGTCAGTGCTTTAACAGCATTCAATGGTTTATGGCTTTCTACTGTGTCCTGTTCCTGTCTCAAGGTATTGTGTTTGGTCTTATCGATGTGGGAAATAACAATTTTGAACAAGACCATATTCTGATATGATTCTGAGGAATCAGCACTGACACTCAGTTCTTGTCTGGTGGCACTATTTATAGCATATTATAGAGGTAGAGAAAGCAGAACAAAGTGGATTGCACTTTCCTCCTTTGGGGTAGGATTTGGATCACTTTTACTTGCTTTTTCATACTTCAGTGTTAAAAATTATAAATCAGGAGTAAAAACTGAAAGTATTGCAGATGCTTCAGCAATGCTAGGTTATTCTCTGGATTATGCAATAAGAGCACCCCATTATAAGTCCTCTCAGAACAGGACTTCTCAAGCAAAAAGATTCTGCTGAAGAATTCAGTGTTCAAGTGCCAAGCTCTATCCAAAGCTTCAGATTCTTTAATTATCATTAGAGCCATTGAATTTTTGCCTATATATTCAGAACCGAAACTGATGGGAGGCTGAGGCAGGAGGATTGCAAGTTAGAGGCCAGCCTGGGCAATTTAGGTGAGATCTTATCTCAAAATAAAGAACAAAAAGGGCTGCAGATGTAGCTCTGTGATAGAAGCCACTACTGCATGCTAATGATAATAGATCTCGAGGGAAATGGGGTCACATTTCATGAAAAGTCCAAGTCCTCATCTCAGAGGTCAGGTTCAAGTTTAAAGCATAGAACATAGTGGCTTATGTGAATTTGTTAGAAATGTGGCAATATTGTATATTTTAGCAAGAAAAGGGAAGGAAAGGGATGAAAGTATCTGCCTTGGATGAGAAGAGGGAGAAGGGGGAAAGACCAAGGTAGGACATCTGCCCAACCTCTCTATGACCTTTTTAGTTCTTCTTGACTCAAAAAATGAGCACCTATTCTCTGATAAAATCGCAAATTACTTTCAAATGAAATCAAGCTATGTTACAGATGTCAGAGATAAATTTCACTAATAAAATCATGCCGAAGAGAAACTAACAAGAAAATGAGTTTTGACATAGTCTATTTCTCATTAACATGCTCTAATATCATTTCACAATTATAAAAACAGATGGAAGTTACCAAGACAGGGCTGTTGGAGTTCTGCAAGGATGTGTAAGAACACATGGGGAGAACATGAAAAAAAAGTAGCAACAGGGCCTGAAACTTTAGCCTCCCGTTCAAAGTCATCTACTTTTCTCTGGGAGCGGTGGCACACACCTGTAACCCCAGCCCTGAGGAGGCTGAGACAAGAGAATCACCAGGAGTTCAAGGCCAGCCTGAGCTACATAGAGTTCAAGGCCAACCTAAGCTGCATAGTGAGACGCTGTCTCAAAAAAAAAACAAAGCCATCAACTTTTCAACTTATACATACTGGCATTGTGCACACTACATACTGTCTCATTCTTGAATCTCTTTGGATCCATGCAATAAGAAAGTTCAGCAGCTCACTGGGGAGCCAAGAGCAACCAACAACATAAACCTAGACCAGCACAAGAAAGGAGCCACACGGGGGTTAGTGAGAGCCGGGAATGAATGGGCAGGTGCACCCCAATGGGCAGAGAAGAATGAATGGCATTTCAGGAGGCAGTAAGAAGGAGGGTGGGGCTCCAGGTAAAATAAATAAAAGAGTCATTAACATGGGAAAGATCCTTTACATACAGAAAGTTCTTTTTTCCTCATAAGTCAGCACATGACAAAGGGACCAAAAACCCAGTGAGAAAAGGAGCAAAGACTGTACACACAGAAAGCATTAGCTGAAAGAACACAAATACAAATGAATCTTAATATATGAAAGTTCCAGCATAATAAGAGAAATCCTCAGGCTAGGACAGATCTCCATGGTAGTGTACTTTCCCAGCATGCTTGAGGCCTAGCGTTCCATCACCAGCGCCAAGGAAGGGAGCAAGAGAGAAAAACAGAGACAGAAAAATAAATTCCATTTTGTTTCTCGTTCCTTTAGCAAGGATGAAAAAATTGGTTACATTGTGTGCAGCAGGCAGAAGTCTGGGATGGGCATTTCCAGATTGCCACCCCTCATGTACACACACCTTCTTCCCAGGTGACTCTCCATGGTGCCACGAAGGGAGTTTGCACCGGTGCCTATATCCTCAAATTAGGTGACCTTGAGATTGCCCGGGTGAGCCTGACCTAGTCACATGGCCCTGTGGAATCTGAGCCTAGAAAGACAGAGAAATGGGTGATCCAGAGCACTCTCGTGGCCTCACAGGCGGAGGGAACCATGCGGCCAGGTGCGCCGCCGAGCAGGTGCCCTGCTGGCAGAGAAGGAGGAGAGCGCTCAGCCCTTGACTGCCCTGCCAGAAGAAGCTGCATTCCATCAGCCATGGAAGCCCAGCTAGGAAGTATTTCCTCGGGGCCTCCAACGGAGACCTCAGCCCCATCAACATCTCAGCCTTCACCTTGATGCCAGGAGCAGAGGACCCAGCACTGCACTCCAGGCCTCTGACCCATATAACTAGGAGTCGACAGATGGGGGCTGTTTTCAGCCACCAAGTTTGTGGTCATCTGTCACACTGGAACTGAAATCTGATATGCTGTGTTATTAAGGAAGATGTGGGAAACTGACACACCCCTGTATTGTTGGTCAATATGTAAATAGGTACAACAACAGAGGGTAAATTGGCCATATCTATGAAAATTAAAGTCCTTCTTCCCTTTGACCTGACAACTCCACCTTTAAGGGATTCAACCTACAGATAAAGTCCACACATGTCTGAGGTCATCTGTAAGAAGAGATATACATTGTGGCTTTGTTTGTAATAACAAAAGACTAGATGTGACCTAAATATACATCAGTATGTGAGCTAGCCAGATGCTTGCTGGTATGAACCGCCATGAGGCTGCTCTGGATATGCTGACACAGAAAGATCTCTCAGAATTCATTTTAACTAAAACTGTAAGGCTGTTGTTATTGTTGTTGTTGTTCTGAAAATTGAACCCAGAGCCTCCAGCATGCTAGACAAGGGCTCTACCACTGAACTAAAATCCTAGCCCCAAAACTATAAGGTTTAGGATCATATATAGAAAGCTATCATTTGTATTGGACAATGAAAGAAAAATACAATCAGTTATATTGGGAAATGTGTAGGATATCTCTGGGAGATAGAGATGAAATTGGTCCCAAGGGCTGGTTTTGGGGCAGAGACCTAGCAAAGGAGGGGGACTGTTTCCAGGTGACCTTTGATCTCTTTCAAGAACAAAGAGGTATGTGTATTACCTGTTCAGAAACATGCCCATGGGAAAATAGACAAGCCTAACTCTGCCCTTGTGGTACTTGCAGAGAAAAAAAGCCACATTTCTTGAAAGGAAAGGAGAGTGAAGGAGCGGGAAGGGAGGAAATGAGGGAGAGAGGAAAGGGCAGGGTAAGACTGGCAGCCACTTCCCCTCTGTTCAGCTGAATACCTGCAGGAACAACAGGGACCTAGCCTGAGAGTTGTGTCACCACCTGAGTTAGTCACTATGCGATCACAGTATACTTACACAAACATGACAGTGATGTCACCAGGTGGTATAACATCAGAGGGTCACTGTCCTCTATGAGGTCCATTATTGACTGAAACATTCCATGAGTGTCTTTCTCTTCTACTTGGTACCAATTCACTCCACAGCTTGTTTTCAGGCAGATGTCCTCTTGCAAACAGGCACAGAGATGTCTCTTGTGAGAAGAACTCCTGGGTGTTGACTGAGCCCACCTGACACACCATAGGTGCCCCAGGAGTATTTAGCGTGTGATGAAGCAATAGACCCAGTGATGTTTTATCTGTGTTCTTTCTCTTGCCACACTGGGGTGGATTTTGTTTTTATGGGGTTTTCTGTTTTGTTCTATTCACTTGTTTTTTGTTTTTCAAGGTGACAGTGTGTAACACAGCCTGATCTCAAATGCAAGGTGATCCTCCTGCCTCAGCCTCCCAAATGTTGGGATTATAGGTATGTGCCACTGTGTCCACCTTGGAGTAAATATGTTTTATTTTTGTTGAAAGATGTCTAAATGTTGCTAAAATGTTGGCATTTGAGTATCAGGTGTTGTCTTTTTCCCCGTGGGTGCCAGTGGGGGAAGAATGTTTGGTATTTGCGCATGAGCTGATTTTGAAATTGGGAGGTCTTGGTCATGAGTGGAATCTCACAGGAATACCAGACCTGGCTGCACAGAAAATCTGACCCCACCCACCCTGCTCCTCTCGCACGTACGTACACTGCATTCCAGTCATTCTGAACAATAGACGGCCCCTGACTTGCAGTGATGCCACTTGCAATGTTTCAACATGTTTTTCAATTTTTATTTTCTACTAGTACATGTTTGCAGTAATTACTTGCCTTTTGTGGAGTTGTTACCTGTACATAACACATTTTAATTCTTTTTCGCCGTTCCCCTCCTCTTCCTCCATCTCTTGGTCCCCTTCCCTTTTGGAAAAGATCTATCTCCTTACTTCCTACTATCTATTTTTTATTTTGCCTTTTATACCTTGGGTTTCTCATAAGAGAAACCATGTGACATTTAAGTTTATGTGTCTGATTTATCTCACCTAATATTATGGTCTTGAGTTGCATCCATTTTCCTACAAATGACTCAAGTTTATCTTTTGGTAACTTCTCAACCCATGCAATGATTCTGCTTTCCACTTTCAGTACAGTATTTAACAAATTACCAGGGATATTCAACATGTTATTATGAAATGGGTTTTATGTCAGGTTATCTTGCCCAGCTGTAGGCTGATAGAAGTGTTCTGAGCACATCTAAAGCAGGTGAGGCTAAGCCAGGATGCGTGGTAGGCTGAGCTTATGAAATGCATTTTCACTTTATGATATTTTCAACTTAATGCAGGTGTACTGGGAAGTAACCCCTCATAAGCCAAGGAGCATCTATGTTTGCAGTTCTCCAGTTCTCATACCTTTCCCCTTGTTGGTCCCCCTACCTGAAACCCAATTCCTTCTCCCTTTTCTGTGTCTGACCAATTCAAGCTTTGACTCTGACTTGGTTTATGGCTTTTGTTTGATGAAACTTTCATAATCTACCCAGTCTAGGTTGGGAATTGTTCTCTGTACTCCCAGAGCCTCCACTCACATATCTATTATTTTTATTTTAGCCAGGGACTTAGCTCAGTGGCATAAGCACCTGCCTCACAAGTGCTAGGTCATGAGTTCAATCCCCCATACCAAAAAAAAACTCTATTTTCATTTTATTCCCCCAAAAGTAAACCCTGACTCAAAGACTTTGAGTTCAGGTGGTTTAATTGAGAGATGACCCCAGCAACCACAAAAGAGAGAAGAAAAAGGAGACAAGGCAGGGAGAAAAGACAATGGAAGGGTGTGTTTATGAGATGGTTGCTGCCCATGGACACATGGGGCACAGACCTACCAGGAAGTGTAAAAGAGACTGTGCAACATGCCTCAGAATTGTCCCACTGGAGCCACTGTACTGTGTAATTAAAAATGGGTAAGAACTAGGAGTGTAGCTCAGTGTCAGAGTGCATGCTTAGCATGTGCAAGGCCCTGGGTTCTGGCCTCAGCTCCACTAAAAATTAAAATGCAGATTATATTAGGTGACTTTTTTACCACAATAATAATAGTAGACAGTAGACAACAAAGCAGCTGAGGTGTTTTTCCACCAATGTTTGTCTCTGATTGTTAACTCCCCTCCATTCCTACCATTCAGGGTTGTCTTTCTTCTGTAATTCCATCAGATAGGTTGGGAGAGGCGGGTAGTTGAAGTCCAGGAGATGGCCATTTGCTGCCACAGCTGCCAGTGAACTCAGAAAGGCCCAGGGGTTAAAGGGCAGGCTGCCAACAGCATCTTTAACATCTGTCATAACACTTCCTTTTTCAGATTTTCTTTATTAGTATGTGTTTGGGATACAGAATAAACACATTAATCGTGGGGGAAGTGGTACATTTACACCTCCCATCCTGAGGCTCCCATCCACCTAATCCTAGTTTCCTTTCCTATCCTTTCAAGGAACCAACTCTGATTCATCCATCCTTTGTATTTTTTATTTAACTATTTTTATGTACATATACATATATAAAGCCTTTGTATATTTTAGTCTCAATTTCATTAATTTCTACTCTGACCTTTATAATTCTTTCCTTGTATTGGTTTCAGATTTATATTGTTCTTGTCTTTGTAGGAACTTGAGATCCATCATTAGGTCATTTATTTGTAGTCAGTCTATTCTTTTTATGTGTGCATTTACAGCTATAGGATTGTTGTTTTGTTTTTTGTTTTGTTTTGTACCAGGGATCAAACTCATGACCTTGCACTTGCCAGACAAGCACTGTGCCACTGAGCTATATCCCTGGCTACAGCTACAAACTCGCCTCTTAGAACTGCTTTCATTGTGTCTCACAGGTTTTTGTATGTTGTGCGTCCATTGTCATTTTTTTGTTTGTTTTGTGTTGTTTTTGGTAACAAGAATCAAACTCAGGACCTTGTGCTTGCCAGGCAGGCACTTGTGCCGCTAAGCAATATCCTTGGCCGTCCATTGTTATTTGATTCTAGAAATGTTTTTATTTCTTCCCTGATTTCTTTTGCAATCCATTGATTATTCAATAGTATATTATTATTTAATCTCCATATATTGTGTAGTTCCCATGGCTTCTTTTGCTGTTGATTTCTAGCTTCATTCTGCCATGACCCAATAATGTGCAGAGGATTATTTCAACCCTTTTGTGCTTATTTAAACATTCTTAATGGCCCAAGGTGTGGTCTGTTTTAGACAAAGTTCCATGTGCTATTGAGAAAAATATGTATCCTCCTGTTGAATGAAATACTGTAGATATCTATTAAGTTCATTTGTTTAATGGTATGGGTTTTTTTTTTTTATCAGTACCAGGGTCAAACTCACAACCACATGCTTGCAAGGCAGGTGCTTATGCCACTGAGCTAAATCCCCAACCCCTAATGGTATGGTTCAACTCTTTAAATAACTTTAAATAGAAAAAAATAAAACAAAATTTTGAAACACAATAACTAAGAGGCAACAATGGTACATACATTGTGTATCGTATATGCATATATATGTGTGTGTGTGTGTGTGTGTGTGTGTGCATGCACACATATATACATGTTATGGATTAAAAACTGATAGTCAACTTAATGCCAGTGGAATTAAATCATCATGGTGCTGAGCGTAGATGTTCCACCTGAGGAAAGTTGGCACCATAAATAGAGACATGGAGAAGGAGAAGGGAGGCATTGAGGCGTTGTGAGTTTCACTAAGTGTTGCTGTTTGAGCCGTTGGTTCTCCTGGAGGATCACTGATCCTTACTTCGAGCATCGCTTCCTGGATCCAGAGGGGAAGATGTGTGCCATTTAATCTCCAAGACAAACTGGTCACGCTGGCTTCCTGGCATGTATTTCACTGTACTTATTGTCAGAGGAGCTCGGGGCCTCCGTGTTGCTGAGGATGGCTGTGGTGCTTTTCAGGGCAGCCCTAGTCTTTATTATGAATGTGACTTTTCGGCTCCACTGTAGAACCCTCAACCTACCAGCACAGCTCCTTCACCCTGCTGACGTAGACTTTCTAGCATCCACCACTGATCTTTGGGCCTTCCCAGCACAGATCCATAAAAGAGACTGGTGTGAGTCCTTTTCGTGGGCTCTAGACCTCCATTTGGACTCGTGAGAGGCATTGTCATGGGCTCTAGGTCTTCATCTGGACTCATACAGGACATCGCTGTGGGATTCAGTCCCTTGACTGAATAGTCTATGTCTTTGGTGTTGTAGATAGATTTCCTGCACTTTGTGTTACTTTGGTCACTCTGGGTGACCATCATAAAATAATACTATAAATTCTATGTCCTGATTTTAATTGTTCTCCTCATAACCCCTGACTACAATACACTATATATATATACATATATATATATGTATATATATGTATATATATATTGCTAAAAATGTGTTTTAATAAAAATTAGATGGTCAATTTTCAGCCTGGAGTGGTAGCACACACCTGTAATCCCAGCATTCAGGAGATTGAGGCAGGAAGATCACTGCAAATTTGAGACCAGCCTGGGCTACAAAGTGAGTTCAAGGCCAGTTAGAACTTCATAGTGAGACCCTGTCTGAAAAATACACACAAAAAAGTGAAAAACAAACAAAAAAAGATGGTCAGTTTTGCCAGGTGTGATGGTGCACACCTGTAATCCCAACACTTGGGAGGCTGAGGCAAAAGGATGTAGAGAAGACCAGCCTGGGCTACATAATGAGAACTCATCTCAGAAAACAAATAACAACAAAATTATTTATTGAATGAATAGATAGATGGAAGAATAAAGAATGAACAGTCTTGAAGTTTATGTTACTGAGTTGAACAACAAAAAAAAAAGATTTTGGTGGTCCTAGAATCAAAATACGGCAGCTTTGAATGTCAACATGAGTTGTTTAATACTTTGAGAGAACAACTTTCACACACAAAAAAAAACTGGCAGAAAACACAGGAGTCTAAAGTTAGAAAAACCACAAAACAAGTTGGAAAACAAGACTGTTCTATATACACATTGAGTCGCAAAGATAACTGTATCACGTGAAAGACATTTGTCACTTCTGTAATGCCAGTAGCAGCCTCAGAAGCAACTTCCTCCGTATCCCCTTCTCAACCAGGGGCTTTTCTCAATCCGCCCCCCAACTCTCCTCTAAATCCAAAATAGGCTATTTCTTTTCAGTTTCCTTTTTAAGCCTAAGTACTATTGAAAGTAACCAGGGCAAAACTAAAATTACCCCAGACAGGAAGAACAAGTAGCAGCAAGTCATGTGGAAATTGGGTGTTGTATGTGCAGCCACCACTGTCCTACCTTAATTGCTTGACACACCCTCCTGGCCCAGTTCATGGATCCGGAACAGGCAGGCCTGGCCACGCAAGTGACCTGCCCACTGCCCTTGGGCCAATAGGTGTGCCTTTCTGGGCACTCCCACGGCCTCTGCCACGTTGGCACCTTGGACTGGGCCACTCCACCCAGATTACCATGGAAGCAGAAGAGAATTGTGTTGTTCCCATGCCCTCTAGCTTGGACCCAGAAGCTGCACTCCCTGCTGACACAGAACTGCCCTGAGGTATTGAAGGCTCTGACTCATCTGTTCTACCTACCATAGGTGTGGCTTCAGCGAAGTTTCTGCTATGAGGGTTTCCGTGGCCCCCAGAATAGAGACCTGCTTTTCCATCAGCCTAGGATCTAACAGGTCTACTGTGTGGCCCACAGAAAATTATGTGTTTAAATCCTGGGGTCCAGCTTATGCCTTCTGGAATGTAAGCAGAGCACAGTGCTGAGAGGCATGGGTGAGCACAGCTCTTTCCATAGAGACTAGCCTAACTCCTATGGAACCAAATGTTCTTGAAGCTCTTGCCTCCCCACCTCTTTTCAACATATTGTTTTCTGGCTTTCCTGCTACACTTCCTGTCTCTGCTAAGTCTCATCTTGTGTCTTCTCCTTTGCTAGGGATGCTCCCAACCCTCTGTCTTAGTGGTCCCTAATTACGGACCTCCCCACCCTGCTCAGCAGTGAGCTCACTAAGTTTGGCTCCAAGTCTCTCTCTCTCTCTCTCTCTCTCTCCCTCTCTCCCATTTCCCAGGACAGAACCTTCTAGGAGTTCAACAGATGTTGACTCCTCAGTGTCTATTCATAGCTCAATTTCCTCTTCTTTGTCTAAATCCAGCCAAAACAGAACTTTCTGTCCAGGTTACACAGTAGCAGAGGGCAACTCTGAATGATGATGTTCCTGCTCTCCTGTAGCTCATCACACTGCAACCCCAAGACATTCCATGTGACTCCTAGGTTCATGGCAGAAGGGGACACAGTGTGGGACATGGTCTTAGAGTCCCAAATATGAATCTGACCAAAGATCTCCAGCTTCTGGTCTCCCTTTCACCTTGCCAACTTTCCACTCTTTCTATGACCATAAAAAAGTGGCCTTGTGACTTGCTGCTACTCTTCTGGACCTGCCAGCATGTTCCACTCACAGTTGCTGGAAATCAGAAAGGACAACCTTTGAGTTTTCACATCCTCCCAGCCACATCCTCCTGTGCCAAGGCAACCAGCCTTGTAGTCTCATTAATGTTGTTAAAAGGTTATCTTCTTTCTATCATGGAAGATATACTGTGACATGAGTGCCCCAAGGTTGATTTTTAATTAGTTCAAGAAATTTGGAGACTCAAAATAGAGAAAGAAAATGGAGGAGTGATTACTGGTAGCAAAACTCAGCCTCTCTTAGATGTGGAATCCAGACACCGGAAAATAACAACTTGTCCAAGAAAAAAAGAGAAGAATGTCCCCCAGAATCAGGAAGGAACTGACAATAAAAATTAGAAGCTACAGGAAAGTTGAAAAGACTGTCAACAACACAGAGAAAAGAAGGAAACAATTTGGACTCTCCTGGCTCTTGTGGCTTACAGAGAGGGTGACCAAGCTCTCCAGAAGCAACGTAAGCATCCAGGAAGAAACTGCACCTGACCCTGCAGCCTTTGTGAACTGCAAGAACTGAGGGTTTTGCTTCTAGAGGACTCCTTCCACACAGCCAGCAACAGGGATTCAAGCACAGGAGCCTACCATATTGCCAGAGATCACTTGCTCAGGAGCCATTTCAGGAAGGGGTTGATTATTTAAATGTGAGACTCAGAACAACTGAAAAGCAACTTTACTTTAGGACTCCTAGAGTTAGCTTCCCACAGTGACCAGCTGAGAGGCAGCCACTGGAGACAAGGAGCAGGCTATGAAGAAATCCTCTGAGAAGTTTAAGCTTGGGCTCTGAAAGACACGAGCCCTGTACCCTGAGATGAGAAGCCAAGCCTGGCTTCAGCCACACTCAGAAACAGCTGGTTCACAAAATGCCTGCTGGAGTTAAGTACTTGAACCCTTGCCCTGCTACCTACATCCAGCACAGATATGAAGTCTGATTGTCTTCCCTTTCTGCAAATGTGAGCAAGGACACACGATGGCATGGACATTGCCACAGCCTGGAGTAAACAGCGGGGCGTCTGGAGCAGGGGGCATACCCCATAAAACCAAGGGCCATAAGACTAGACAGAGAAAACCGAGACTTCCTGGGTTCCAAAAACACAGATCCTATAAGGAAACTGCTCATTCAAAAACACAGAGAAAGCTGGTCATGGTAGTAAACCCCTGTAATCCCAGCATCCAAAGACTGAGGCAGAAGGATCACCTCAAGTTCGAGTCCAGCCTGGGCTGCATAGTGAGTTCAAGGCCAGCCTGAGCTACAGAGAAAGACCCAATACAAAACAACAACAAAAATCAGAGAAAAAAATTTTTGTTTATAGAGTCATTTTCGTTTTCTTTCTTCCAGTCTTTCTTTCTTCTTTTTCTCTTTTTTCCTTTCCTTTTAATTGTTTCTAGTTTTTTATTCTCCATATTATTTATTTTTTCTTCCCTGTTTTGGTTCCATTTTTTAGATTTTGGGTGTTTGTGTGAGGCTTTTATTTGGCCTCAAACTCAGTGGCAATCTTCCTACCACAGCCTCCCAAATGCTAGGATTATAGGCATGTGCCACCATGCCCCTCTCTCTTTTTTTCTTTTATCCTCTTTTTCTCAGTGGTTTTTACCTTTCTGGTTACCTTTATCTAAGTCTATAAATATTTTTCTGTCCATAATAAGATCCTTTGTCTCACTTTTCTCTCCTCCTTCTCATCTCCATTGTGTAATTTCTCAAGCTTTTCCTTTTGCATTCTCATATCTTTAATAGTATAATCACTGAATTTTATTAATTTTTATATAGTTAATTTTATGTTACCAATATTTAGTTCTTTTCTATCATTAGCTGAGATATAGTTATTGAATTTAGAAGATATTTGCTGTATATCAATATTTGGTTTATTTTATGGTATTTTTTTATTTTTGGGGGGGTGGCAAGTTGAGACACATTCTTGCTATATAATTCAGACTGGCTTTGAAGTCCCTATGTGCCCTAGGTTGGCCTTGAACTCAATAATCCTCCTGCCTCAGCCTTATGAGTACTGGAATTACAGGATGTGCCACCTGCCCAACTTCTCTTAGGGTTTATAATATAATTATAGATTTATTTTTTAAACTTAACGGTAGTACATTATTGGTTCTCATGGAATGTCAATATCCAGTTTGTCCTGGGTAATATTACTGTTGATAATTTACTTGATATTGCCACAGTCCCATACTTACTGATATTAACACATTTCTTAAGTGTGTCTATACCCAGACTACCTTGGTAACACTGACAATATGGCAGTCCATGCCTGGAGAACTGGGTGCTGTGCCAATCACACTGCATCTCCCCATCCCATTTTAACAGAGGTGACTGACTCTTGAGACAGAGGCAAGAGATTATAGTCAGCCATGCCCTGAGTGGATCACTGAAGAGCAGACTAACTAAAGAGATCTCCATACTTGCAACAAAGTCTTTCCACAATAATCAACTACATGCCTAAGCACAAAACAAAATAAAGAACAGAAACATGACAAGAAAAGAAAAATAATGCCTCCCCAAACTCCCAATCTCCCAAAGTCTATCCTGGGGGCACCTAGGAGTAGGGAGTAAAAGGCACACAGCTGAATTATTTGAAAGAATAACAGAGGAGAATAAACAACAGGTCAATAAGATGCTTAGCAGGCTCACAAAGACATAACTAAATACATAATAAATACAATAAAATAATCAGCAAGCTTACAGAAGACACCAATAAACAAAATGATACAAAACATGAATCACCAGTTAATCCAGAAGATTAAGAATTACATTGAAAGTATGAGCAGCAGAATCAATCAGTGTGAAGACAGAATATCAGAATTAGAAGCTCGGGATGCATTCAAAGTACAATTACTAAAGGATATCTTAAAAACAAGAGAATATAAATATGGATGCAGCAGATGCTAAATGATGCAAAGAAGACTAACCTAAGTTTAATTAGAATAAGTGAAAAATCAGAAAACAACAAAAAATGCATTAAAAACCTGCTTACAGAAATAACAGCAGAAAAATTCCCAAATAGTGGGAAGAAATTTAACATACAGATATGTGAAGCATATAGAACTACAAATAACTACAATTTAAAAAAAACTCTCCTTGTCACATCACAGTCAAAATCTCAAAAGTTTAACACAAAAACAGAATTTTAAAAGCTGTTAAAAAATAGCAATGACATCATCGTCATGCTGTGAAATCCAGTAATACTTTTATTCTTTGTTCAGAGTAGTTTTAGTCTGTTTTGTATTATTTAATTATTTAATTTCAACATACATGAAGGTATGGACAGCTATTTTAAAGAGAACAAGAGACATTATGGCAGCCATTGTTGCTTTTCCTATGTCTGGTTTTGAAGGCCTGTAATGCTTTCATTAATCTGTCTTGATCAGTTTTATACTATTTTGTTTTGTATGAATTCATTGTGTGTGAAAATATAAACAACTATTTAGAAGAAAACAAGAGACATTATGGTAGCCACTATAGATCTCCTGTTGTCTTGCTTTGAAATCCTGTGCCACCTACATTGTTTTCTTCTGATCTGCTTTGTTCTGTTTTGTTTTACCCTCTTTAAAATAAAAAAAATAGCAATGAGGGGCCCAGGAGAAAAAATAAGAAGCCAATTTTCCATTCCCATGAGCCAGTGGCAGCCATACAGGTCCCAGAAGGAGAAACAAGAAGCCAATTCAACTTTCCTATGAGCCAGCCAGTACACAAGCTGGGAGACAAGAAACCACACACACACTATAAGCAACTGACTGATTCAGAGAACACAGGCTGAGTTGATAGCAACTGAAGTACAAATCAACTTAATACTTGCATTGTTTGATTGACTTTGCAGGCCTAAAACTGGTAGTCTGAACATCTGTTTAGAGGATAACAACATGCAATATAGCAACTATGGGAGATTTCCTTCTGTCTTATTTTTGAAAGCCAATATTATTCTCACTGTTTTGTTTTATTCCATTTTATTGTTTTTTAAATTTTGTTTTAAAGAGGGTAATATTAAACACAACAAAGCAGAACAAAACAGAACACAAAAAAGCAATCAATGTAAGAGACATAAATTTCAAAGCAAGACCATCAGAGACCTTCACTATCTAGCATATTGTCTCTTGTTTTCTTCCAAATAGTTGTACATATCTTCACATACAGAGAATTCACATGAAATAACATAGTATAGAACTGATCTGAACAGGATAAGGAAGAGGTTTTAGGTCTTCAAGACCAGACAATACGGAAGTCAACAATGGCTGGTAGTGTCTCTCATTCTCTTCAAAATAGTTGTCCATACCTTCATGTATGTTGAAATTAAACAAAACAAAACAGGCTAAAATCACTCTGAACAAAGAGTAACAGTATTGCTGGATTTCACATCATGACACTATGGAATCAGCACTGGGTACTGTAGTGTCTCTTTTTCTTCAAAGTAGTTGTTCATTTCATCATGCATTATATAATCAGTTCTCATAAACTGTTTATAGGTTCTATGCATGCACGAGTCTCTACACATATTTTTATCCTTTCTGTATTAGAGAGAAAAACAAAACATAGCAAGACAAAACAAAACAAATTCCTACAAAAGCATGAAACAAAAAAGTTGTAGAAAACCACAGTACAAGGTGATCTACAATGATTACTGTGTTGTCTCTTGTTATCTTCAATAGAATTGTCCATATCATCAGGCATAATTAAATATAGCAGTATAATTGAATATAGCAGTACATAACAATATTAATAAAAACAAAACATTGTAGACAGTGTAAAACTTCAAAAGCAGGTAATAATCAAACCACAGTTGGTATCCTAGTGAATCTTGTCATCTTCAGTGTAGTTGCCTATACTCTCAGACTTGATACTATCAATCATAACAGCTTTGAATAAAATCTGTCAATACAAAACAGCAATCTAACAAACTAGATTCATTTAAGATCAGTCATGGTAAAACAGTGTAAGTTATACAGGGCTTCAGATTAAGTTAACAGGAAATTAAGGATGATTACCATACTATATCCTGCTATTTTTGGGATAGCTGTCTGTGCCCTCAACTCTAGTACAATTAGACAAACTGGAATAGAATATAATCCAATCCAAACAGAGCAGTGTAAGTAATGTGGGTTTTAAATCCTGATACACTATTAACAATATCCTCTGCCTTGTTTTAGACTATTCCTCCCCTTTCACTCCCACAGTGTGCTGCACATTTTGGGTCCCACCAACTCCCTCAGTTTTTAGATTGGGGGGCAACCTGCTATTTACCTAAGTGGTTCCAAACCTTCTCACTCCTGGATTTGATCTCAAGTTGTATTCCTTTACCTACAAAAGCCTCAAAGTTTTCCTTTGTTATAGCTGAGTAGTTCTCTACTGCACATATTTATCCTGTCTTTCCAACCTATCTGCAGGTGCTGGTTGAGTTGCCCCTATTTCTCTCTGGTTCCCGGTCACATAGAGCATTGTTTTCTCATATTTGATTTTGATCCATAAACCTTCTTTCAGGTTGATTATATTTCCTATACAGGGCATCTCAGTAGACCCTATCTCCTGATCTACTCTGCCTGTGTTTGTTTGTTTGTTTTTAAGTGTATCAAGGCCATCTGTTAGAGATTACAGCTAACCTTCTCTGCCTCATTTCTGCTATGCTATTTTTCTGCCATTTGTTGTCTACTTTTCTCCTTCATTCTACTGCCTGCCCTGTTCATTGAGGCCTCTCTGCCACTGTTCCTGAAATTCTGGTATTTTTTTCCTCTCTATATATAATGTCCTCCAGTATTCTCTGTAGGGTTGGATTGGTGGACACAAATTCCCCCAGTTCCTCTTTGTCATGGAAGCATCTTGTTTCTCCATTAATTTCTAGAGACAGTTTTGCAGGGGACATTAATCTGGGCTGGAGGTTATTTTCTTTCAGGGCTTAGAATACTTCACACTTCTTGATTTGATGGTCTGTGTTGAGAAGTCTACCATGATTTTGATGGGTTTTCCTTTATAGGTGATCTGTCTCTTTTCTCTGATGGCTTTTAATAAAAATTCTGTTCTTATATTGAATTTCTGGTATCTTTATTATATGTCTGGGTGTAGCTCTGTTTTGGTTGTAGGGGGCTAGAGTTCTGTATGCCTCTTACATCTGAATATCATTTTCTTTTCCTATGCTTGGGAAGTTTTCCTTAATTATTTCTGTGAATAGCCTTTGTATTTCCTTTGTTTTTACTCCTGCTTCTTCACTCACATTTCTTATTCTTAAGTTATACTTTCTCTTGTCATCTTCTAGCCTTTGTATTATTACTGCCTGTTTCCTTGTTATTTTTAAGAGATCTTTCCTTTCATGATCACACATTGAAAACCTGTCTTCAAGTTTTGAAACTATCCTCAGTTTCTTTTAAGGAGTTTTTCCAGCTTTCAATGGAGTTTTTAATTTCCTGGTAATCTCTTTGAATCTGCTTCATGTATTCTGTTTTCTTTATATTCTCTGTCAAATGTTTCTTTCCTTTTTTTGTGTTCCTTCCTTCTGTCTGTATCTTCTTGAGAGGTGCTTAGCATTTCTTTTATTAATCTACTCATACCTTGCTTTACCTGATTTAATATTTCAGTTTTGAGCTCGTCTATGAGGTCCCGAAGATATCTCTTAATGTCCATTAATGCTGTGTCTGATGTTGCTTGTTTGCTGCCCTCAATCTCTTTTGTATTTACCTCTCCTGGATCTATGTTCTCAGGGGTGGGGGCTGGGGGCTTTTTCTTGTTTCTTTCTCTTGTCATGTTTTTGGTTTCTTCCATACAGGTGTATAGTGGAGGTCCCAACCCCTTTCCTTGTTGGTTATGGTACTTCTGAAGCATGCTGGCTAGCAATTTCTGCCCTCTCCAGTTTGCTCTTGGTCCCATTTTGTTTTGTTTTACTCAGTGTTCTGTTTTGATTGGTTTTATCCTGTTCTGTTTTGCTTGATTTTATTATGTCTGATGCTATGGGCAGCAATTTTGAAGATAGAAAGAGGAATTATGATAGCCATTGTTGATTTCCTATGATCCTGTTTTGAAGTCCTATAGCACTTTTACTGTTTTGGATTGATTGGTTTTATTGTTTTATTTTGTTAGGTTTTATTCTCTTTACAATAAAATTTTTTTTAAAAAGAAAATAGCAATAAATTACATATAAATGTAAACCCATTAGAATAACAGAAGATTTCTCAACACAAACTTTTCAGACCAAGAGAAATTGAAGTGAAGTGTTTCAAGCCCAAAAAGATAATAACTTCCAACCCAGATTTATATACCCTGCAAAACTCTCTCTCAAAATTTATAGAGAAATGAGTTATTTCTATAACCCAGAGCACCTCAGGAAATTCATGACTACTGAACCAGTGCTGCAAAATATGGAGAATTTAAAATATATGGATAAATTCCTAGATACAACTACCAAAAGCTACCAAAGATGAACCAAAAATATTTTTAAAAACCCAAATAATCCAATATCAGGAATGAAATTAAAGACATAATTTTTAAAAACTACCAACTAAGAAAAGCCTAGGTCCTGACAGCCTAATGACCAAACTAAACAAGTACCTAAGAGAAGATTAATACCAATATTCTTTGAAGTCTTTAATGAACTTAAAAGGAAAAATACTTCCAATGTCATTTTTGGAAGCTAGAGTTACCCTAATTTCAAAATCAGAAAAGGATCCAACAAAAATAAAGAATTACAGACCAATTTCTTCAATGAACAAAGATACAAAAATCCTCAACAAGATACAAGCAAATAGAATGAAACAAATCATCATCAAAAAGAGCATACATCATAACCAAATAGGATTCTTTCCAGGGATGCAGGAATGATTCAACATATACAAGTCAATGAATATGATGCATCACATAAACAGAAGCAAGAACAAAAATCACATGACCATCTCAATTGACATAGAAAAAGCATTTGACAAAATCCAATATCCATTCCTGATAAAAAAAAAACCTGAAGAAAATAGAAATAGAAGGATCTTATCCCTATTTTATAAAAGCCATTTATGACAAACAAGTGGCCAACATCATATTAAATGTGGCAAAGTTGAAAGCTTTCCCTCTAAAGACAAGAACAAGATGAGAATGTACTCTAGAAGAGTCACCAACCAGATGCATCATGAGGAAGACAAGAAGGAGGTATAAGTGGGTACCCTGGGACCAGGAAGAATCTGAAGTGTAAACTGAAGCCCACAGAGGGAGTTAAAAGAAAAATTTCAAGGAAAAAGAAGGTGGTAGCCAGTGATACCTTCATCCTGAGACAGGACTCACTGTATGAAAGCAGATATTTGAACTTGGAGATGAACGGTCATGGTGATGGTGACAACTAGCAACCCTAGAGGCCTCTGCAGAAAGATGCAGTAGTGAAGGGAAACAGTGGACATGGAGGACTGCACTGGCTAGTGGTGAGTATAAAGGCCTCAGTCCTGCCTCAGGAGAGAATCATTAGACAGGAGCCATTTTGGAGATGGGTCAGCTGAGCTCAGAATCCAGAATTGCTGCCAGCTTCATCTACCAGCACCCAGCTGCGCTCAGACCTGTGGGAATTGCTTGGACTATGAACAGCCCAGTGAGTCTGGTCTCAGGGCAGGCCTGCTCAGATTATCTGTTGCTCCACTAAAAAATTACTGCTGGCTTGCTGGG